>JAXIVD010001510.1:0-2500 GCA_036785275.1 Cancer borealis | reverse complement strand
TCTCTCTCTCTCTCTCTCTCTCTCTCTCTCTCTCTCTCTCTCAGTACATAATTTCCTCACTTCCTTCTCTTCCTGTGTGAGGTGGAATTTCCTCCCCTGTGTGAGATAGAGTGTAGCAACAAGCTTGGCTGGGAATTAAAGAAAAAAGTTAGTAAAAATATTCAAATAGGAGAATAAGTTATATGAATAAATAAATACGGATAAATATAGTATTAATATGTAATCAAGGAGGCTGTGTGGCTGGTAATGAGATAGTAATTTGTTAAGTGATATATTACTATTGTTATTATTGTTATTAATATTTTATTATTATTTTAGATACAAGAGGAATCAGAATAACTAATTGAAGACAGCCTGGATAATGCAAGATCAGAATGAAGGAAGAAGAGAAATGAAGAATCGTGTCTAACTTGGAGTCAAAATAAGTTATAAATCATTACTATTATTATTATTATTATTACACATATGTAACAAAACACTCATTTACTCTTGACTTATCTTTATAGGAGACTTAAGAAAAGTTAAGACTCCTGGCATAAGTGGGAAGGTACTAGAATGGATTAGAGGATGGCTTATTGGTAGGGAACAGAGGGTACAGATCAATGGGAAGAAATCAGAATGTGGTAATGTCACTAGTGGGGTACCACAGGGATCAGTACTAGGACAGTTGTTATTCATAATATATATAAATGACTTAGAGACAGGAATAAACAGTGATCAGTAAATTTGCCGATGACACAAAGATAGGAAGACTGGCAAAGAATTTAGATGATGCTAGGACGCTGCAGGATGACTTAAATAAGCTTTACGAGTAGTCAGAGAAATAGCAGATGCAGTTTAATGTTAACAAGTGTAGCATTATGAGCGTAGGTAAAGGCAATAAGTCTGTAGACTACACATTAAATGACAAGATCTTAGGAAGGTCATATAGTGTGAGTGACTTAGGAATTCAAATAAGCAGTAACTTGCGCCCAAGGGAACAGTGTATTGTAGCTAGAAATAGGGCCAACAAGGTACTGGGATTTATTAGTAGGTGTGTGACAAATAGGAGTTCTGAGGTCATTCTGAGGTTGTATTTAGCACTAGTTAGACCCCACCTAGATTATGCAGCTCAATTTTGGTCCCCTTATTATAGGGTAAGGTCAGAAGAGCTAGTGGATAGGTAAAGTGAGCTTCTGAGGGAGATATAGGAGAATGGTAGAAAGTGTATAGTGTCAGGGGTGCTTCCTAGACAGAGGGTTAGAGGCTGGTGGCTCTCACATGCCCGGAATAGATGGGTACACTTTTTTTTCCACAGGAATAGAGTCGGGAGGAGAGGGGGAGGTGTAACACTACGTTAGAAACACATTAAATTGCTGTCAACACTACAAAAAAACAGATAGGAATACGGAATCATTATGGATTGACATTATTATAGGAGGGAAAAAGTTTGTTGTAGGGATTATGTATAGGCCTCCAGATTTAGACGAAACAGCTAGTGCATCCCGGATGGAAGAGCTTGCAAGGGCATCTAGGTATAATAATGTGTGCATTATGGGGAACTTTAATTATAGGAGAATAGACTGGGATAGTATGACAGGAGACAGGTGCTCGGAGGAATTCTTAAATGTCGTCCAGGATGGTTTTTTCAGACAACTTGTAAGGGAACCAACACGACAGAGAAATATTTTAGATCTGGTCTTAACGAATAATGAAACTTTGGTCAGTCAGGTTAAGATAGGAGTGAGATATGTTGTTGGTGACCACCATGAAATTAGATTTAGGAACAGTATATACCTAAGAGGAGGATTAGTTTAAAATAAATTATCCAAAATGGATGAATAGCAGCATTAGAAAGGAAATTGGATTAAAAAGGACATAAATTTGCCGATGACACAAAGATAGGAAGACCGGGAAAGAATTTAGATGATGCTAGGATGCTGCAGGATGACTTAAATAGGCTGTACGAATGGTCAGAGAAATGGCAGATGCAGTTTAATGTTAACAAGTGTAGCATTATGAGCTTAGGTAAAGGTAATAGGTCTGTAGACTACACATTAAATGACACTATTTTAGGAAGGTCATATAGTGTGAGGGACTTAGGGGTTCAAATAAGCAGTGACTTGCGCCCCAGGGAACAGTGTATTATAGCTAGAAATAGGGCCAACAAGATACTGGGATTTATTAGTGTGACAAATAGGAGTTCTAAGGCTGTATATAGGCCTCCGGATATAGACGAAGCAGCTAGTGCATCCCGGATGGAAGAGCTTGCAAGGACATCTAGGTATAATAATGTGTGCATTATGGGGGACTTTAATTATAGGAGAATAGACTGGGATAGTATGACAGGAGACGGGTGCTCGAAGGAATTCTTAAATGTCGTACAGGATGGTTTTCTTCACACAACTTGTAAGGGAACCAACACTACAGGGAAATATTTTAGATCTGGTCTTAACGAATAGTGAAACTTTGGCCAGTCAGGTTGAGATGGGAGTGAGATTTGATGTTAATGACCACATGT
>JAXIVD010001509.1:74752-84230 GCA_036785275.1 Cancer borealis | reverse complement strand
TAGTGGAGTGACCGGCGCGACCACACTGGGTAATTGGGAGATTGCGAGTTGTGTGACGGGGATGGGGCGAGGGGAGAGGGTGGGGGGGAGGGAGGCGAAGGACAGTCGGTACGGGCTTCTAGTGTCGAAGTGGGGGGCGTGTGTCCCTAGTAACTGTCCTGCGTGTTTATGTGTATTGCTTGCAGGGCCTTGGGTAGGGGTGGACAGGGGGCATGAGGAGAGAGAGAGAGAGAGAGAGAGAGAGAGAGAGAGAGAGAGAGAGAGAGAGAGAGAGAGAGAGAGAGAGAGAGAGAAAGAGAGAGAGAGAGAGAGAGAGAGAGAGAGAGAGAGAGAGAGAGAGAGAGAGAGAGAGAGAGAAAATAAAAAAAACACATCTATTAACGTCAATTCTCTCTCAAACTCTGTTTTTTTCTATCTCTCTCTCACATCCTTTTCAGTCTTTACCATCCTCGCGTTTCCGTTCTTCCTTCTTTCCAAATTTTCTGCAACCTTTCCTCCTTTCCTCCTTCATTTACTCCTGACATGCTCTTTATTTTCCTTTTTTTCCCCTCGCTTCCCACTTACCGGCCTTCATGCTTCCTTCTCTTCCTCCTCTGCCCATTATTTTTTTCATCTCTCCCTCTCTCCCAATTTTTTCACTTTTTTTTTTTTTTCTCTCTCTCTCTCTCTCTCTCGCTCTCGCTCTTGCTCTCTCTCTCTCTCTCTCTCTCTCTCTCTCTCTCTCTCTCTCTCTCTCTCTCTCTCTCTCTCTCTCTCTCTCTCTCTCTCTCTCTCTCTCTCTCTCTCTCTCTCTTTTTCCCCATCTCCCACCTCGTCTATTTTCCTCCTCCACAAAATGACCGTATCTCATATTTACCAAATCCCCATCTCTTTGGACCCTTCAAGTTTTATCTCCCTATCTCTTACTGAACCTCTCTCCATTCCCCTTCCCTCCAACACACACTCCAGGCTCCTCCATCTTCCTCATCTTTCCTCCCTCCCTTCCTTCCTTACTCACACCTCACACCCTATGCTAAATTTTATGGAGTTCATGTATTTGGTGTGTACGTTATGATGGCTTACTGTGTTTCGCTGCGCCATTACCCACAGCATTGCGAGGCCCAGCGGGGTGAGGCGGAGTGAGGTAGGGTGAGGTAGGATGAGGCTGGGTGAGGTAGGGGCACATATGACGGCATTAATGGCACGTTTATTCATGTGTGTATCCCGTGGCATTCCTGTTTCCCTCGCTCTTATTGATTTCTGAATATGCTGCTGCTACTCATACTACTACTACTACTACTACTACTACTACTGCTGCTGTTTTTGCTGCTGTTGCTGCTATTACTACTGTTGCTTCTATTTATATTACTTTTATTACTACTACTACTACTACTACTACTACTACTAAAGGTGTGCGTGTGGATAAACGGGTGTCCTCTGTGTGTGTATGTGTGTGTGTTAGTGTATGTGTTTGTGTGGATATATAGGTGGTATGTGTGTTTATGAGTGTATTTGTGTTTGTGTGTTTTCTTTAGGCTTCTAAATGTAAAAAGTGAAGATGTAGATGTGTGTTATGCTGAGTGTTGCCTTTACACTCAGCTCCGTCTCGTTGTCCAAGAGGTTGTGTTGGATAAGGTTTATTTGAGTCTTAACACATGGTGAGGTGCAGCATCCTGGTTGTTATGGTTTACCTTCCCCTTACCATCCCCAGTTATCACTCATCAACCAACTCGTAAGGGTTGATGAACACTTGGTGAGCTGAACACCAAAGGCGTTTACATGTAATGTCAAGACCTCTTGCCAAGATGCAATGACTAGGCAAATTCTGACCAAAATATCGCAAACACTTTCAATATACGAATATCTGCGTTTGCCAATGTTTTGCATCCTCTCGTGTAACGAATCACAGCTCACCAACTTCAGAACTTCATCTGTGTAGACACTGAGCGAGATAATATTTCGATTAAATAAGACGAAAGTAAGACGTTCAAGACCATAACAGTTGTAGAAATAAATAAGATTTATAATATATATGTTGTTTTTTATATAAAAGCTAACCAAAAACAAGCATAAAGCTTGAAATATATTAGGGAAGTGTTGAAAATTGCGAACGTTGGGCCCTCTACGTGGGTGGGGCGAAGCGGATGTGTGTGTTTTCATGAGAAAGAATCTGGGTATATATTTCAAATAAATCAGAAGAAAGTAAGATGTTTGAGACCATTATAGTTGATCGTCTACATAAGATTTATATTATATATATTGTTTATAATATAGAAGAACGCCAAAGACAAGCAAAAAGCTTGTAATATATTAGAGAAATGTAGAAAATAACAAGATGTGACATTCAAACATGTGTGGGTGTTGATGTTTCAATGCATTTTGTGGTTGTAGCTTCGACTTACAATTGTTCCTTTTTTCCTAATAATAAGTAAAAAGCATATCATATTGTTTACAATTATTTTCATCAAATTAAAGTAAGAAATAAGATTTTTGTATATTGCACAAAAATATGTAAGTCAAAGAAAATTTAGACACTGAAGACAGATCCAGTTTCGAACACAAAAATTTCACTTGGAGCGAGCGCAGATACGAAGGCCGGGCCCCGCGTCATGTGAAGACATCCAGTGCTCACACAGACACACACACTCTCATACACACACACACACACACACACACTCTCATACACACACACTCTCATACACACACACACACACACACACACACACACACACACACACTCTCATACACACACACACACACACACACACACACTCTCATACACACACACTCTCATACACACACACACACACACACACACTCATACACCCACACTCATACACACACTCTCATACACACACACACACACACACACACACACACACACACACACACACACACACACACACTCACTCATACACCCACGCCCACACTCATACACACACTCATACACACACACACACACACACACACACACATCTTGCTGCTACTGGTAAGGTGATCTGTATACGACGATATTTGGACATGTTGTGGGCTTAGGACGAGTGTGGAGGGTGCTGTAGTTTCAATACAGAATCAGCAGGATATACATTACGAATAAATAAGATGAAAGTAAGATGTTTGAGGTCATGACAGTTGTTGAAATACATAATATTTACATTATTAATGTTGTTTTTAATATAACAGAAATCCACAAACAAGCATAATGATTGTAATATATAAGGGAATTTGTATCACGTAGCGAGATGTTGGCCTCTACCTTAGGATGGAAGCGGTGCGAAATATACGGAGAAACCATGATATCTATTTCGAATAAATCTGAAGAAATTAAGATGTTTGAGATCATTTCAGTGCTTATAATTTAAAATATGTATATAATATATGTCGTTTTTAATATAAAAGAAAACTAAAAACAAGCATTAAGATTGAAATATATTAGGAAAATTGTGGCAACACCAACCAAGACATTTCTCCTTAAAATCATGTTCGTGAAAACAAGGCAAGACGTTACGAAGTTATGCGACACATGTAAACGCTTCAATTGTTCTCACACTCAAACTAGAGTCCTTGGATATGTAGTTAGGCAAGCCACCACTACATCATGGTGGCGCTGCATGTGCATATACATACAACTACAGAACTAGGTATTATTCTAAATGTTATTACTTCATTGTTATTTTTTCACATTTTAAAATCATTACGTCAATCGTTGACGGTGAGTGTGTAGTTAATGACATTGTTCTCACCGATATCCTCCTCCTCTCACGCCCTCTTGCCTCTCTAATCACTTTCATTTATGCGTTTTTTTTCCCTCTGCGCTAACAATGTTATCAAGTGAAAAATTTCCTCTTTAAAAATGTACTTAACGAGGGCTTGCGTTCTAATTGCTTCTGGGATTGTTATCGTTATTGTTGTTGCTGTTGTTGTTTAGCATTTCACTCCCTTGAAAAAGAAGGTGCCTGGTGGGGGAGGGGGAGTAGAAACCTCCCTTCATTCACTTAACTGTGTGTCGTGTTCTGCCTTCCAAGTAAACAGTGAACACCAAGAGGAAAGAAACACAGCAAGGGATGAGGAGAATGTTAAGGGAGAAGGAGGAAACCGGATCCAGCTCACCCTCCCCTCGTCCCCCCTCACACCCGCTTCCCCTCACCATCAGGTCAAGCTGTGTATGTGACTTTTTCTTTCCCTCTTCCCCCCCTCACCCCCTATGCTTCCCCTTACTCTGCTCACCACCCACTCTCACCTCCCTTCACCACCCAGTTTACTTCCCCTCCACAGTATGTCTGTTTTATTTCTCCCTATTTCCTGTTGCCCCTAACGCAGTCCTCCTCCTCCTCCTCCTCCTCCTCCTCCTCCTCCTCCTCCTCCTCCTTCTCCTCCTCCTCCTCCTCCTCCTCCTTCTCCTCCTCCTCCTCCTCCTTCTCCTCCTCCTCCTCCTCCTCCTCCTCCTCCTCCTCCTCTACCTCCACATTCTCCTCCTCCTCCTCCTCCTCCTCCTCCTCCTCCTCCTCTACCTCCACATTCTCCTCCTCCTCCTCCTCCTCCTTCTCCTCCTCTTCTTCCTCTTCCTCCTTCTGCCACATATTCCCTTTTCATTTTTGTTATGCCCCCTAACCTTGTCTTATCTGCTCCCTTTCTTTACAGCTTCCCTTACATTACCTCCCTTTACTTAACATCCTCCCAAACGAGCCCATTCCGCCTTTACATTTCACCTCCGCGATACCAAACCTCGCTCTTCCTTTCCTTTCTTAACTTTTCTCAACTTTACATTTATTTCAGCACTACGTTCGCCTTTATATTTTCTTCCCACCCGTCTCCCATCTCTCAGCCTCATTCTTAGTGCCCATTCCTTCCCATTTTCCTTCCCAGCGTTGGCCAAAAGCACTCGGTTAAAGGAGACGAGCTCACTGCACAAGCCGTCCGTCTTTGCACGTCATAATGGCAATGGAGAAGCACGTGCTGAAGCGTTATGAACCACTGACGAGAATCCTTACTTGGAGGGGAGAGTAAATGTGTGAGTACGTGAGTGAGTGAGTGAGTGAGTGAGTAAATGTGTGAGTGACATCGACATTAATGCCACACGATGATTAGTATTAATTAAACAAAGACAACATAAAGTATCTTTCAAATATGGGTTGATCGGTGCTAAAGGGGGAAAAAAAAGTTACATAAAAGAGACAGTTAGTGGGAAATAAAGGATTGTGAACACAGGCGATTAAACTTTCACTATTTTCTAGGATACGAAATTCCGCTTATAGGAGGAATTCGGATGAAAAAAAAAAATACAGTCGGGGAGTTTAAAGTTGCTTTGTCCAGTCGTGTGAGGGCGGGAAGGCGGAGGGTGGAAGGGAGAAGAGGAGAGGAGGGATGGAGGGACGGACGGGTGGAAGGGGGAGGGAGAGGAGGGAGGAGAGGGAGGGACTGGTAATGGCTGGCCAGTTAGGAGTATACCGAGCATCGAGCCAGGACGGGGCGGGGCGAGGCAGGATGGGGTTGGGTGGGATTGGGTGGGGTTGGTTGAGGTTAGGACGCAATGCCACACACGTACTGAGGTAATGGAGGCTGTGTGCTCCCACCATGACCCGCCGCTCAAGGAAACACAACACACCATCATTTGTGTCGCTGCCACAAAGGAGACACAACCCACAGCCTACGAGAGTGAGACAGAAGTATAAAAAATGTAATGATGATAATAATAATAAAGAAAGAATAAAAAGAGAAAAAACTAAGGGAAACATGAACAGAAATAGTTGAAACGACGTGGCATTCCGCAGGACTAAGAATCAAAAATAAAATGAAGGGAGAGGTTTTATCACAAGCTTCGTTGTGTTGCTTTTAAAATGGAGGGATTTGAAAATGAAATCATTGGAAAGCCAATATAAGAACTGTGCAGAGACATTGACAGAACCAGGAGGCAGGAGGGTGAGGGTGGAGGTAACACCAGTAAGTAAGAAGGATGGAGTGGGAGGGAGAAGTTAAAATATCAGTAGTGGACATCAGTGAGGAGGAAACAGAGACAGATCTTCACAGCACTTGGCGAGAGGACAAAAAACATCGCTGGAATGCCGTGAAATAGCAAAATGTGGAGGTTTTAATGAAATGATGATAGTCTAAAAATAGGACGAAGAAAGTAAACATTGTGCAAATGATCTTTGGAAGAAAAAACGTTAAGGGACTGGGTACGTGTCCTCACTTCCTACATTTTATGCAAATTGAAAGCTAATATTGTATTACCTGCGATGACAAAGCCTATCGCCTTCATTATCGACAAGGGGAAAAAGGATGCGAAAAGAGAACAGAATGAAACTAAGATTTAAAAAAAAAAAGAGGAAGGTACAGAATAGAGAAGTGACATCCCAAGACAGGGAGAAGGGAGGATCACCGTCAGTGTCAGCAGGGGACCCACACAATACCCAAGGTTCCAAAATAAACCTGGGAGTGGAGTCAACCCTTCTTCACCCACCCTCTGCCTCCCCCTGCCTCCCCCTTGTCCAACGCCACCCCTGACAAGGCGGCTCTTTCTTCCAGTGGTTTATGGGAAGTGAGAGGCGCTGATGAGGACTGACAGGCTGAAGCATAGCGGATAATTGTGTCAGGAGCCATTAGCCCTGCCTGTCAGCCCTCCGTCAGCGTGGTGGAGGAAGCTCACGAAGAAGGCAAGAAAGGGACGAAGTGTTTGGATGGTGGACGCTTATCCCTTCGTTAGTGTGGTCCGCCAACCTGAACGTTCGCTTTTCACCTTCCTCGTTTTAGGGCGACGTGAAGAATAAAATGTTATCCCTCTGAGATGATGTTGAAATGAAAGACAAGTGAAAAAAAGAAATAGAAGGGATATATTTTTTTTGTTTTTGTCTTCTTTTTTTTGTTGGAAAGAAAGACGGCTGGCACGGCAGGATTCTTTCAACAGACAACTCTGACTGGAAATGAAATGTGAGAAAATTCTTTATAGATATTGGTGAAGGGAAAGACGAGAATGGAAGTGGAAAGTCGAGGCAAACACAGGCTGCGTGACACGTCTTTCCATGCTAGCGAGAGAGAAAAAAAGCTAATGATAAATGACTATATAAATAAATAAAAATAACAAACAATGAAAGTAGTTTTAACGAAAGGGTAGGTCAACAAAAGGACGCACAGACAGACAGACAGCCATAAAAATAGACAAGAAAAGCGAGGGTTGGAGAAGCCGAACCCTCACACATTGATCGCCAAACAAAGGTTATGAAACTCAGCCTGAAACAGATTGACAGTGAGAACGGCAAATTTATACATGGACGCTTATTCGTTCATGTGTGTGTGTGTGTGTGTGTGTGTGTGTGTGTGTGTGTGTGTGTGTGTGTGTGTGTGTGTGTATGTGTGTGTATGTGTGTGTGTGTGTGTGTGTGTGTGTGTGTCTGTCTGTGTGTGTGTGTGTGTGTGTGTGTGTGTGTGTGTGTGTGTGTGTGTGTGTGTGTGTGTGTGTGTGTGTGTGTGTGTGTGTGTGTGTGTATGTATGTATGTATGTATGTATGTATGTATGTGTGTGTATGTATGTGTGATAACAGCGTTCACTCTTGTGCGGAGGAGCGAGGGGGGAACTAAAGCATTTGTATCCAGGAAAACTGCATCAAACAAACTCTTGTCAGTTATTCAGAGGGTCGCTGGTTGGCTGACGGGCGACGACAACCAAACTGCGTCACCAACAACAGCCTCCGACCTCCCCCCCTCCCCCCCATGAAGGTCCGCAACGCCGCAACTTTACATTAGCACCGATTGTTGTTACTTTATCCAAACGCCAATACTAGTGGTGGTGAAGGAGGGTGTTTGGAGTGTGTGTGTGTGTGTGTGTGTGTGTGTGTGTGTGTGTGTGTGTGTGTGTGTGTGTGTGTGTGTGTGTGTGTGTGTGTGTGGGTCCTCAAGCCCTCGTCCCCTCGTTCTAACTTCCCTTACCCCTTTGAAGTGTCCTTTCCACACCTGTATTTGTCGTCCATGAACAGCCAGCCAATAGGGTGAGGGAGGAGAGAGGAAGGTAGATGGGAAGGAGAAGGAAAGAGTAAACACAGTAACATAAAAACAAATTCGTTGCGGCTGTAGAAAAATATGTGTTCTTTGTAGAGAAAAAATTTACAAGCCAGTTTGACGTTAGTTGGTGATGAATGAAGCTGCGAAAAAATAATTCATAGGTTCAGAAGTGAAGTTTTTAATTACAAAACAAAAATGTGGAAGGAAAGTAGACGTTTCCAAACAATGACTGGCAGGTTAAGAGAAAGAGAGAGAGAGAGAGAGAGAGAGAGAGAGAGAGAGAGAGAGAGAGAGAGAGAGAGAGAGAGAGAGAGAGAGAGAGAGAGAGAGAGAGAGAGAGAGAAAAAAAAAGAAGAGACACATGAGCAATACAAAAAGATCTATTCCGTCAAAAACATAAACCAGATTGATTGACGTTGAACCAAATCAGTTTTCTTTCCTTCCATGCCAGTTGTGTCTCAATCACCTGTTAAGTCGCCATAGGGAAGCCAGACTGTAGCAGGGCAAGCATGGGGGAAGTTGTAGCAGGAGAGACGTGAAGAGTGTGGCAGAGCAGGTGTGAATGTTCTCGCAGTGCAAGTGTCGAGAATGTGATGAGTAAGGAGCGGAAATTATGGTGAGGTTTATATGGTTGGATGTGGCTAAACTAAGTGGGGTTGAAGGGTGTGGCTGGTTAGGTTAGGAGACGTGTGTTGGATAGATATAGAGGCAGGTGTGTCAGTGCAGGTGTGGAAGCTGTGTAAGGAGAGGTAGGAGCTATTGGTAACACACACCACACACACACACACACACACACACACACACACACACACACACACACACACACACACACACACACACACACACACAAACACACACACACACACACACAATCAGAGTAATGAGGGAAAGTTTATTCACCACCTTGGTTACACTTAATCTATTGTCGAGTCAACTTTCTCCGGGAACTGTTTTTTTTTTTTTTCTTTTTTCTTCTTAATCCCTACAACTTTGAATATTAGATGGAAAACTTTATCACCGGGTCACGTCTCGCCGTCAACCTGCACCTCGTCCCCTCTAGTTTTATTGGTGATTTTTTTTTATATAACCTTCCTCCACCTGTGTCCTCTTCCTCATCCCTCTAATTTCTTTCCCCTCCTTCTTTCTTTCGCTCCTCCCATCCCTCCGTCGCTCCCTTGGTGTGTGTGTGTGTGTGTGTGTGTGTGTGTGTGTGTGTGTGTGTGTGTGTGTGTGTGTGTGTGTGTGTGTGTGTGTGGTAACTTGATCATTGTTCATTAGTTTCGGAGAGTTAATTAAGTTTATACTTTTTCCTTTCTCTTTTGTTTCGTTTTTATTTCTTATATATACAACACATCCTTTTACGTTATTCTTTCATTTTCACTTCATTTTCTTCTTTTATTTAACTGGTGACATTATGATTTTACCAACCTCCTTTCCACTTCTTTGTTACTGCCGCCGCCGCCGCCACCACCACCACCACCACCACCACCACCACCACCACCAC
>JAXIVD010001509.1:67252-69752 GCA_036785275.1 Cancer borealis | reverse complement strand
ACTAAGCCCTCAGGGTACGTAACTCTCGTTCATGGGGAGAAACAAATACTAAAAAACACGAAGCTACACATGTTTTTGAACGTCTTCCCGCTGGCGCTCAAAGGGTGACGTGGTGAGAGGGAGGAGGGAGGAGACAGGCGCCACGTCTGTACAAACTCCTGGTCCTGCATAACCCGCCCAGTAAATTATTGGGTAGTTGGAGATATGACGGAAGCCATTAAGATAAGAAATAGTGGGCGATAGCGCAGACGTGGAGGAATCGATGAGGCGCAGATTTCAGGACCAGATTCGAACAAATGTGGTTCCATCAGGAGGGTCTGTCAAGGCTGGTGGCCGCTGCTCCGACCGGCCACATGGAAGAGGAGGAAGAGGAAGAGGAGCAGCAGGAGGTGGGAGGGAAGAAGGGGATCAAGAGCCTCTCAGAGCACCTTTGGGAGGATAGCATCTCGTGAAGAGTTTGAAGGAGGATCACAACACTTGCCTTCACGATTAGGGTCAAACGTCACTCGCATCACAGCTTCTCCGTCTAGTTCGTGTTTATCGTTTTTGTTTTCATTCATTACAATATACAAAAAACGCTATCAAGTGCCGAGTTTCGTATATGTCATTTTCGTTACGTAAAATAAATTCTACCAAACGAGAATTAGACTACTATTGGTATTCGGTAGTGGAGCAATGGTTAGTAAGTTATGTTTCCGAAGTGTTGGGTTTCCAGCACAACCCATGAGGCAGAAAATGTTGGTGTTGCTGTATACTAAACACATGAGAAATTAATGAGCTTCGTTACGCCATGAACCATATTAATGACGGTTCAAAAGGCGAGGTGATGAAGCAAGCAGTTATGAGTCAACAGTCGGTTACAGAAGGATGCAAACTTTTCTTGTCTCGATCACAACGTTTAGTACTGTTTCTCATTAGGGGTGTATGTGTGTGTGTGTGTGTGTGTGTGTGTGTGTGTGTGTGTGTGTGTGTGTGTGTGTGTGTGTGTGTGTGTGCATGTGTCTGCGTGCGTGCGTGCATGCGTGCGTGCGTGCGTGCGTGCGTGTGTGCGCGCGTGCGTGCGTGTGTGTGCGCGCGCGCGTGTGTGTGTGTGTGTGTGTGTGTGTGTGTGTGTGTGTGTGTGTGTGTGTGTGTGTGTGTGTGTGTGTCATTAGGATGAGAATGGCGAGATGGAAGGATCAGTTTCATTTAAACATCCGTCATGCCGTCCATATTTTTATATTTTGAATTCCACAGGATCACTTGAAAGGATTTGGCCATGATTTATGTGTTAAGATTATTATTATTATCATTAATATTATTATTATTATCATTATTATTATTATCATTAATATTACTATTATTATTATTATCAATATTGTTATTATTATTATTGTTATTATTGTTTTTTTGTTTTTTTATTATTATTAGTTAGTTAGTTAGTGAAATATATTTTACTTGATTTAATATTTGTATCGTTTGATCAAGCCAGACGTGCCTCAGTGTTGGGTGCGGCAGACACCAGTGTTGACAAGTGACTGCAGTGCGTGGTGTGTGAGGTGTGTGTGGTGTGGTGTCAGGCTGCTGCAACACACTCCAGTCACGAGGCCACCAGCTCAAATCTCTTTAATGGAAGATGGCTCACGATCTCTCTCTCTCTTCTCTCTCTCTCTCTCTCTCTCTCTCTCTCTCTCTCTCTCTCTCTCTCTCTCTCTCTCTCTCTCTCTCTCTCTCTCTCTCTCTCATTAAATAGCACAAAACAAGGCCACGCACACTGTCACCTCAAACTTTGATACAAAAAGAACCTTGTTAACGGGACAGGAATGGTTGGAGTTGGGTTGAGGGGACAAGAGTAATTCCGTTGAGCTGTCCAACAACCTCGTCATCACCAGACACGTGAAATCCTTTTTGAATATAATTCCCACGTCACTGGTGTGTGCTGAGCCAAGGCTGATTATGGAAACATTCCACTCACGGTAATGAAAAGGCGCTGTATGATTTAATTGAACGACGATTCAAAAGTTGGTAGAATGAAATAGAGGCGGTTTGCTTCATTTCAAACTACTTTATCAGTTTTATTAGTTCAAAGGTTCTTTGATTCATATAGATATGTAAAGCAAAGATTCAACATTGCATTGAGTAAAAACCAGTGTGATGAATTTGTTTCTTGGAAATGTAATTGCATTGTCGCCGTTGTGTGTTTTCAGCTTTTGTAAAACAACCTCAAGTTTTTGTGTTTTCTTGTCAGCCCTTTGCCTTCATGCGATGTTTTTTGTCGTGGCTGCGTGCTGGAAGCTCCTACTTGACGTCATATACCTGACGTGTGGATCACAGGGACGCAGTGACGTGAGGCAGCAGTAACACAACTATATTTTGCATTGACACTGTTGACATACACTTCCACTTGTGTAAAAAAGAAAGGACACACAACTGTAAAATTCAAGCTACAACACTTACCTTTTTTGGAAGCGAGGTGAGCAAGAAGGGGAAGCCGTAGTCCTCGGCGTGGTTCTGTCTGTTG
>JAXIVD010001509.1:59907-62052 GCA_036785275.1 Cancer borealis | reverse complement strand
GGGTGAATGAATGAAAGATTACCACCACCATCACCACCACCGTCATCATCATCATCATCACCACCATCATTATCATCATCATCATCATCATCATCATCATCATCTTTTCCTTAAGTTCCAGCTGTTGTGTGTCTATTTTTCCAACCTACTCGTTTGCATAATCAGGATATGGAGAGGAAAGGACCCATTTGTAACACTTATGATATGCTCTCTCTCTCTCTCTCTCTCTCTCTCTCTCTCTCTCTCTCTCTCTCTCTCTCTCTCTCTCTCTCTCTCTCTCTCTCTCTCTCTCTCTCTCTCTCTCTCTCTCTCTCTCTCTCTCTCTCTCTCTCTCTCTCTCTCTCTCTCTCTCTCTCTCTCTCTCTCTCTCTCTCTCTCTCTCTCTCTCTCTCGATATCTTTCCGACAAAGCCTGACCTTGAGAGATCCGCTTAGTGCTATCTGCCAGGAATTGTGGATAATGTGTGGCCCAATCTATCTATCCCCTGCAGCACCCCTTCCCCTCTTCCCTTCCCCTCTTCCTTCCTCCCTCCTCCTCCTCTCCCTCTCCCTCTTCCCCTTCCTCCCCCATTCTGCCTCCTTGGTGACTTTAATATCGTATGTCTTTTTCTCTCTCTTTTTCCATTCCTTTTTCTGGACCACTTTCTATACCCTGCCAACTTACCTATCTCCGTTTTTTGTTGTCACTTTTCTCTACCCTACCTTACCCTGCCCTACCCTACACTACCATACCCTGCCGTCTCCTCCCCTCCCCTACTCTACCCTACTCTACCCTACCCTATCTTGCCCTGCCGCTTCCTATCCTACCCTACCCTACCCTACCATGCCCTGCCCTGCTGCCTCCTACATTGCCCTACTCTGTACCCTGTTTTGCCTTACTATATTATTCTATCCTCTGTTTCTTTTCTTCTTCTGTTTCTCTCCACCTTCCTTCCCCTCTATGTCACCCTTGAAATGTGTCACCCTTCTCTTTCCTCTTTATTTCACCCTTTATGTCACCCTGCACCCTTAACTGTCACCCTTTTTCCTTTCTCCCTTTTATTTATTTCACGCTTTATATTTTGTTTTATCTCTGCTACTTCATCTTATGTTATGTTTCTAAGCATCTTTATTATTTTCCTTTGTTTCCCTTTTTTTCCTAGTGTTCTTACGTCGTCTTTTCTTCCCTTGACCTTCTGCTTCACTTCCTTGCTCTTTTTTCCTCTTTTTTTTCCCCTCCTTCCTTGCGTCCATCTTTCCTTCCTCCTGGTCTTCCTAAAGCTTTCTCTCTCTATCTGGCTTTCAGTGCTCTCTCTTTCTTTCTCTGTTTCTATCTGTCTCTTTCTGTTATCTCATTTCGTTGTCCTTACTGCCTGAATGCTCTCTCTCTCTCTCTCTCTCTCTCTCTCTCTCTCTCTCTCTCTCTCTCTCTCTCTCTCTCTCTCTCTCTCTCTCTCTCTCTCTCTCTCTCTCTCTCTCTCTCTCTCTCTCTCTCTCTCTCTCTCTCTCTCTCTCTCTCTCTCTCTCATACTGTCACAGTCTTCTTTTGTTTTTTTTCCATCTCTCTATCTTAACTTTTTTCCTTCTTACCATTTCTTTATTGCCAATCCTTCTTCCTTCTTTTCTTTCCTTCTCTTCCTTACTCTATTTCCATTCCTTTTTCCATCCCTCCCTCCTTCCTTCCCTCCTTCCCTCCTTCTCTCCTTCCCTCCTTCCTTCCTCCCTTCTTTATTATCTCATTCCTCCCTCCTCCTCCTCTCCTGAGTTATCTTCTCTTGCAACCTAATGGAGGATCGGGGAGGGATATTTTGATGATAAGTCTCCCTCGAGGGCAGCTGTGTGTGTGTGTGTGTGTGTGTGTGTGTGTGTGTGTGTGTGTGTGTGTGTGTGTGTGTGTGTGTGTGTGTGTGTGTGTGTGTGTGTGTGTGTGTGTGTGTGTGTGTGTGTGTGTGTGTGTGTGTGTGTGTGTGTGTGTGTGTGTGTGTGTGTGTGTGTGTGTGTGTGTGTGTGTGTGTGTGTGTGTGTGTGTGTGTGTGTGTGTGTGTGTGTGATGCAAAACTCGCCTCTCCTGTGATTGGTTGGTTAGTTATTATATATATGTTTTCTGCAATGTGATTCGTTGGGAGAAAATATCATGAAACCGCAAATATGTCTTACCTGCATCGCT
>JAXIVD010001509.1:44907-57407 GCA_036785275.1 Cancer borealis | reverse complement strand
CATATATATGTATAATAAGTTTACCATATGGATGATATGGGAGGAGAACCAACCATACACACACACACACACACACACACACACACACACACACACACACACACACACACACACACACACACACACACACACACACACACACACACACGGTTAAATTGCGTGGTAAAGGAGAGAGTAAGAGAGTGACAAACACCCAATCAAAAAAAAAAAAATAAATAAAACGAAATAAAAGACATTGACAGAACATTGATAGGACATTGATAGGACATTGATAGGACATTGATAGGACATTGATAGGATATTGATAGGAGTGATATCGGGGCGTGTTTGACCTTGGCGTCTGGTGAAGGAAGGTTTCGCAAGATGGTTGGGTCATTTGGAACCAGACCTCAGGCACCTTATGTGGAAAGAAAGGAAGGGAGGGAAGGGAGGGAGGGAGGGAGGGAGGGAGGGAGGGAGGGAGGGAGGGAGGGGAGGGAGGGAGGAAGGAAGGATGGATGGATGGATGGATGGATAGATGGATGGATGGATAGAAGGAAGAAAGGAATGAAGGAAGGATAGATGATGGATGGAAGTAAGGAAGGAAGGAAGGAAGGAAGGATGGAAGGTAGGAAGAAAGGAAGGAAGGGATGGAAGGAAGGAAGGAAGGAAGGAAGAAAAGAAGGATGGAGGGAAGGAAGGATGGATGGAAAATCATTTAGTTCTGCACCTCATTTTATATCTTAATGTGAACAGGAAGGAAGGATTGATGATAGTAAATGGATGGATAGAAGAGAGAGGTAAGTTAAGTTGATAAGGTTATATATATTACAGTAGGAGGAGGAGGAGGAGGAAGAGGAGGAGGAGAATGAGGATGAGGATGAGGATGAGGATGATGAGGAGGAGGAGGGGGAGGAGGGGGAGGAGGAGGAGGAGGAGGAGGAGGAGGAGGAGGAGGAGGAGGAGGAGGAGGAGGGTGGGTGGCGCTATTTCTCCTAAGTGACGCCTGGCCGGGTCTCGAATCCCTAACCGTTGGGATATATAGGTTAAATTTGTTATATTCCGCCATCCTGTCCTTCGAAGTGGTGGTGAAGGAGGATGGAGAGAGAGAGAGAGAGAGAGAAAAGAGAGAGAGAGAGAGAGAGAGAGAGAGAGAGAGAGAGAGAGAGAGAGAGAGAGAGAGAGAGAGAGAGAGAGAGAGAGAGAGAGAGAGAGAGAGAGAGAGAGAGAGAGAGAGAGAGAGAGAGAGAGACAGAGAGAGAGACACAGAGACTTAGAAGTTATAATATTCTTACTTATAACGATAATAATGCCGATAATGCCGATAATGATGACTTAATGACATAATGATGATGACATAATGATGATGACATAATGATGATGACCTAATGATGATGATGATGATGACTCACTTACTAATTGAATCGATAATGATAAAAAATGTACGATGAGAATGATAATGATTTTTTCTTAACGATAAACGTAACACTGAGGGTCGAATGTCAATGAATCAAGAGGTCAAGGTCAATGGGGGGGAGGAGGAGGAAGAGGAAGAGGAAGAGGAAGAGGAGGAAGAGGAAGAGGAAGATGGAAGGAATCAAATGCAACGTTCCTGTTTAGTGTTGTGGAAAATATGCATTGAAAGGAATCCAAACAACTTGAACTGTATTCTTTGTCATGCATTCAAGGGGGGGAGGGGGAAAGGGGGAAGGGGGAGGGGGAGGGGGTCTTGGACGTGAGGCAAAGGAGGGGAGGGGAAGGGAGGGAGGAAAGAGGTGGAGGGGCTAAGATAGAGAGGGAGAAGGGGAGAAGCAGGAAGGAAAAAGGGAAAAGATAGATAGATAAAAAAGTGATAGAAAGAGACAGAAGAGAAAACGTTATAAAATTCTTACTAAGCGTGTGTTAGTTATCAAAAATCATGTTGTTTTCTTCTGAACGCCTAATAGACTGCCTCGGATAGTTGTTTAGACTCTATCTGTTAGTTATAATGAGGTATATAAGGCTGTAAGTCAACGCCACTTTCCGTACCAACAGTTATGAAAATGAGCCTCACGTTTGCCAGCTCCTTTCAGTCAGTCTTCAGGAACTTTGCCAAATATTATCGAGTGTTAGAAAGTTTTTATTGATTTCATTTATTTTTCTATTTTACTGATTTATTATTTTTTTGTGGTTAGTATCTGTAATAAATGGTTCTTTTAACTGTTATTTTCCTCGTGTTTGTATTGTTGTTTGGTGTTTTGTTTGTAAATGTTGTAGGAAGGAAGATCAGATTCGATTCATTGCCGCTTGAATCTCGTATGTATGTTTTTTATCTTTTTATTATTTTTTATCTGCGATGTTAAGCTACTTTAATCCTCGCCTTCCTGTATTGGCGGCAGAGCTGTACTGATTATAGTTTGTTAAGTGATTGCTTATAATCACAAATATTTTTACTTTTTTTTGATAGTTGTTTTCTTGATTACGTTATCCGATATTAAGGTGACTGTAATCCTCGCTTTCCTGTATTGGACGCTGCGCTGTACCGATTACTGTTCCTTAACTTATTGCTAATGATCACAAATGTTTTTCCTATTTTTATTTATTTTTTTTACGTTCCTGCATAAAAGAGTTAAACTTTGGGTTCCTGCCGACAACATTTACATTTATCGAAGCTGAATGTTAATTTCACACCAATGCATCAATTATGTAGATTTTCAATTACGACAGTCTTAAAAATACCTAATAATTCCGCGTTGTTAGATATTTATTTCAGCTTTTGACACCAAGTTGTTATTTCGGTTATATCTATACTATGTTATGAAGAGCGTGTTGGTTGGAGTATCCCAAGAGTAACATTTAACTAACTCTTGCGTCAAATAATGATGTTTTCGCTATGTAATGTTTCCGTGTGTTTACCCATTATTCATTCATTAGATTCTTAGTATTGCGTGAATCAAGGTGTTTCGCTTTCAAGATAACACCAGTAGCCTCGATGTGTCCATGTGTTATGCTGGTACAAGGTGTGCGTAACATGATTCCAGGCCATCGTTACGTGTTGCATGGAGACTCCCGCGGGGTGATCCCAGGGTTGGCGTAGAAGGGTGGTCGAGGCGACGGGCCTCTCGGCGTATGCATCCAATGATTGATTGATTACGTGTTTCAAACCGTGGTGGGCGTAACAATACTGCGCTGTGTCACGTGGGCGTCATGCATACACACACACACACACACACACACACACACACACACACACACACACACACACACACACACACACACACACACACACACACATACACACATACACACACACACACACACACACACACACACACACATCCCTTCAAGCTGCCCCTCCTCCACCCTGTCTTTCTCGCCGCCCGGAACAGTCCTTCTGACACAAGAGGATGAGGCACTATTTGGCACTGTTTACCCGCAAGTTACTGGAGACGGATGGCTCTTGAGTGTTCTTGATAACAGCCTGCTTGGGGTATAGGCGTTGGGGGGAGGGGAAGGCACCACCACCACCACCACCGCCTCTTCTGCTATTAAGTAACACTATACCGTCACCCTCGTAACGCTAAGGCTCTGTGCAAACCAAAGGCTACTTTTGGCAAGAATATCCTACGTGATGAGTGAGTGATCCGGGTGAGCATGAGGGCGGGGCGTGGCGGGTGTGCGAGGCGAAAGGAAAGTGTAGGAGGCCAGCAGGACTGAGGGGCACTGGGCAGTCGGTCAGTCTATTCTGAACCGTGGGTGAGCGTGGTGCCCAGCTGTCGCTCCCGGCGCTGCTCCTCACACGCCTGCTCGCTCATCTTCCTCGGCGGGTGGCGGGGCTCGAGGCACAGAACACGTTGTGATGCACTGTGCGGCCTTCCCTTGCCTGTGCGGGGCCGCGAGCCGCTGAGAACCTTGCTCCGACCTTCTGGTAGTGTTGACGAAGGATTTACACGTCAGCGTCACACCAGGTTGGCCTCAGAGCGAGACTCCGAACACTGATCAAGGCGCGCACTCTCACCAGGTTGTAGTGACTCACAGAAACGAGACAAAGCACCAACGAAGGCGAGGTGACCCTTCACCTCTGACCTTGACCTTAGCACCAGGATGGGTTGCCACATCACCAAGAAGAAGAAGAAGATGCAGGAGGAGGAGGTGGAGGAACTACCTGAGCCGCCCAAGCCCCCTCCGCCTGACCCTCGCTTGCCTCTTACAACGCGGCAGAGGTTCAATATAATCAAGTCTTGGAAGGGCATCGCTAGGGCCATCGAACCGACCGGAGTCAACATGTTCGTCAAGTAAGTGTTTGGGAGGTGAGGGTGTGGGTGTGGGTGTGGGTGTGGGTGTGGGTGTGGGTGTGGGTGTGGGTGAGGAGTGATCAAATGGTTAAGGGCGGGAAGAGGTGACATATGATTAGTTGATTAAAATGTGAGACAGTCTGAGGTGTGAGGTTGAGGGATGATAAAGTGGTGTGGGAAGAGGTGAGGTGAGGTGAGGTGAGGTGAGGTGAGGTGAGGTGAGGTGAGGTGAGGTGAGGTGAGGTGAGGGACAGGAGCCTTGTGGTGAACGGAAACCTGTTGAAGTCTTAACTAATTTCTGGTGCAACTGAGGAAAAAGAATTATAAGGAAGAGATGTGTGAGAGGAACACTGTAGAAAGGAGGAGGAGGAGGAGGAGCAGGAGGAGGAGGAGGAGGAGGAGGAGGAGGAGGAGGAGGAGGAGGAGGAGGAGGAGGAGCAGGAGGAGCAGGAGGAGGAGGAGGAGGAGGAGGAGGAGGAGGAGGAGGAGGAGGAGGAGGAGGAGGAGGAACACATAGGAACACATAGGAAGAACAAACAGCAACAGGCCTACTGGCCCTTACGAGGCTGTTTGTGATAAACTAGACTACACTATCTAATCTGGGATGAAGGATACAGGATAGTAAGGGTGAGGGATTCTCCCACCAGCCACGACTGGCAGGAGAGGAAGGCCAACCATGCAATATAAGTAAAAATAAATAAATAAATGCGTGGAATTAGATTAGTCTAGCCTATTACTACTGTCACTAACACTACTACCTGGCAAGCGATGTCAGGCCCCTAGCGACGTCCTTCCGAATCGAGATTTTGTAATTACTGTACATTAGAAGGAACTTGCTCAAAGTTTACTATGTTGACGAATAATGTTTTAGTTGCGGATTGGCTTCTAAGTATTTGTCCAGTCTATTTTTGAATGTATTAATTGTTTTACTGTCGACGACATTGGCGGGCAGGGAGTTCCAAACGTTAACGATCCGATTGAAAAAGAAATGTTTGGCTTCGTTTGATGTGAATCTTTTACCAGTAATCTTAAAAGTATGACGTCTTCTTGTTATATTTGATCGATCAAAAGTAATGTAATCTTCTGCATTGATATTATCAAATCCTTTAATTATCTTGAACATTTCAATTAAATCTCCTCTCATCCTTCGTTTTTCGAGGCTGAATAAGTTTAATTCTTTAAGTCTTTCTTCATAAGGTTTATTTTTCAGCCTTGGAATCATTTTCGTTATTCTACGCTGGACTCTTTCCAGTTTGTCAATGTCCTTTCTGTAATATGGGGACCAGAACTGTACGCAATATTCAAGATGAGGTCGTACTAGTGAATTATGCAGTTTTAATATGACTTTTTCTGATTTATTTTCGAAAGTACGCCCAATAAAGCCGACCAATCTGTTAGCGGTTTTAACTACCTCTGAGCAATGCTGACTGGGTTTTAAATCGCTTGATATTGTGATTCCTAGATCTTTTTCCTTGTTCACTGCAGAAAGTAGTTTTCCATTCATTTGGTACTGAACGTGATCATTATTTCTTCCGATATGTAGTACCTTACATTTATCATACACACACATACACACACACACACATACACACACACACACATCCCTTCAAGCTGCCCCTCCTCCACCCTGTCTTTCTCGCCGCCCGGAACAGTCCTTCTGACACAAGAGGATGAGGCACTATTTGGCACTGTTTACCCGCAAGTTACTGGAGACGGATGGCTCTTGAGTGTTCTTGATAACAGCCTGCTTGGGGTATAGGCGTTGGGGGGAGGGGAAGGCACCACCACCACCACCACCGCCTCTTCTGCTATTAAGTAACACTATACCGTCACCCTCGTAACGCTAAGGCTCTGTGCAAACCAAAGGCTACTTTTGGCAAGAATATCCTACGTGATGAGTGAGTGATCCGGGTGGGCATGAAGGCGGGGCGTGGCGGGTGTGCGAGGCGAAAGGAAAGTGTAGGAGGCCAGCAGGACTGAGGGGCACTGGGCAGTCGGTCAGTCTATTCTGAACCGTGGGTGAGCGTGGTGCCCAGCTGTCGCTCCCGGCGCTGCTCCTCACACGCCTGCTCGCTCATCTTCCTCGGCGGGTGGCGGGGCTCGAGGCACAGAACACGTTGTGATGCACTGTGCGGCCTTCCCTTGCCTGTGCGGGGCCGCGAGCTGCTGAGAACCTTGCTCCGACCTTCCGGTAGTGTTGACGAAGGATTTACACGTCAGCGTCACACCAGGTTGGCCTCAGAGCGAGACTCCGAACACTGATCAAGGCGCGCACTCTCACCAGGTTGTAGTGACTCACAGAAACGAGACAAAACACCAACGAAGGCGAGGTGACCCTTCACCTCTGACCTTGACCTTAGCACCAGGATGGGTTGCCACATCACCAAGAAGAAGAAGAAGATGCAGGAGGAGGAGGTGGAGGAACTACCTGAGCCGCCCAAGCCCCCTCCGCCTGACCCTCGCTTGCCTCTTACAACGCGGCAGAGGTTCAATATAATCAAGTCTTGGAAGGGCATCGCTAGGGCCATCGAACCGACCGGAGTCAACATGTTCGTCAAGTAAGTGTTTGGGAGGTGAGGGTGTGGGTGTGGGTGTGGGTGTGGGTGTGGGTGTGGGTGAGGGTGTGGGTGAGGAGTGATCAAATGGTTAAGGGCGGGAAGAGATGACAGATGATTGGTTGACTAAAAAAGTGAGACAGTGTGAGGTGTGAGGTTGAGGGATGATAAAGTGGTGTGGGAAGAGGTGAGGTGAGGTGAGGTGAGGTGAGGTGAGGTGAGGTGAGGTGAGATGAGGTGAGGTGAGGGACAGGAGCCTTGTGGTGAACGGAAACCTGTTGAAGTCTTAACTAATTTCTGGTGCAACTGAGGAAAAAGAATTATAAGGAAGAGATGTGTGAGAGGAACACTGTAGAAAGGAGGAGGAGGGGGAGGAGGAGGAAGAGAACACTACAAGGAAGAGGAAGAGGAACGAGAAAATACTGATAGAAAAGTAGTAATTAATGATAGTGATTGTTAAGTGATTGCTTATAATCACAAATGTTTTAACTTTTTTTTGATAGTTGTTTTCTTGATTACGTTATCCGATATTAAGGTGACTGTAATCCTCGCTTTCCTGTATTGGACGCTGCGCTGTACCGATTACTGTTCCTTAACTTATTGCTAATGATCACAAATGTTTTTCCTATTTTTATTTATTTTTTTTACGATCCTGCATAAAAGAGTTAAAATTTGGGTTCCTGCCGACAACATTTACATTTATCGAAGCTGAATGTTAATTTCACACCAATGCATCAATTATGTAGATTTTCAATTACGACAGTCTTAACAATACCTAACAATTCCGTGTTGTTAGATATTTATTTCAGCTTTTGACACCAAGTTGTTATTTCGGTTATATCTATACCATGTTATGAAGAGCGTGTTGGTTGGAGTATCCCAAGAGTAACATTTAACTAACTCTTGCGTCAAATAATGATGTTTCTGCTGTGTAGTATTTCCCTCCGTGTGTTTACCCATTATTCATTCATTAGATTCTTAGTATTACGTGAATCAAGGTGTTTCGCTTTCAAGATAACACCAGTAGCCTCGATGCGTCCATGTGTTATGCTGGTACAAAGTGTGCGTAACGTGATTCCAGGCCATCGTTACGTGTTGCATGGAGACTCCCGCGGGGTGATCCCAGGGTTGGCGTAGAAGGGTGGTCGAGGCGACGGGCCCCTCGGCGTATGCATCCAATGATTGATTGATTACGTGTTTCAAACCGTGGTGGGCGTAACAATACTGTGCTGCGTCACGTGGGTGTCATGCATACACACACACACACACACACACACACACACACACACACACACACACACACACACACACACACACACACACACACACACACGTACACACACACACACACGTACACACACACACACACGTACACACACACACACACCCCTTCAAGCTGCCTCTCCTTCACCCTGTCTCCCTCGCCGCCCGGAACAGGAACAGTCCTTCTGACACAAGAGGATGAGGCACTATTTGGCACTGTTTATCCGCAAGTTACTGGAGACGGATGGCTCTTGAGTATTCTTGATAACAGCCTGCTTGGGGTATAGGCGTTGGGGGGAGGGGAAGGCACCACCACCACCAACACCACCACCACCACCACCTCTTCTGCTATTAAGTAACACTATACCGTCACCCTCGTAACGCTAAGGCTCTGTGCAAACCAAAGGCCACTTTTGGCAAGAATATCCTACGTGATGAGTGAGTGGTCCGGGTGAGCATGAGGGCGGGGCGTGGTGGGTGTGCGAGGCGAAAGGAAAGTGTAGGAGGCCAGCAGGACTGAGGGGCACTGGGCAGCCGGTCAGTCTATTCTGAACCGTGGGTGAGCGTGGTGCCCAGCTGTCGCTCCCGGCGCTGCTCCTCACACGCCTGCTCGCTCATCTTCCTCGGCGGGTGGCGGGGCTCGAGGCACAGAACACGTTGTGATGCACTGTGCGGCCTTCCCTTGCCTGTGCGGGGCCGCGAGCCGCTGAGAACCTTGCTCCGACCTTCTGGTAGTGTCGACGAAGGATTTACACGTCAGCGTCACACAAGGTTGGCCTCAGAGCGAGACTCCGAACACTGATCAAGGCGCGCACTCTCACCAGGTTGTAGTGACTCACAGAAACGAGACTAAACACCAACGAAGGCCAGGTGACCCTTCACCTCTGACCTTGACCTTAGCACCAGGATGGGTTGTCACATTACTAAGAAGAAGAAGAAGATGCAGGAGGAGGAGGAGGTGGAGGAACTACCTGAGCCGCCCAAGCCCCCTCCGCCTGACCCTCGCTTGCCTCTTACAACGCGGCAGAGGTTCAATATAATCAAGTCTTGGAAGGGCATCGCTAGGGCCATCGAACCGACCGGAGTCAACATGTTCGTCAAGTAAGTGTTTGGGAGGTGAGGGTGTGGGTGTGGGTGTGGGTGTGGGTGTGGGTGTGGGTGTGGGTGTGGGTGAGGAGTGATCAAATGGTTAAGGGCGGGAAGAGGTGACATATGATTAGTTGATTAAAATGTGAGACAGTCTGAGGTGTGAGGTTGAGGGATGATAAAGTGGTGTGGGAAGAGGTGAGGTGAGGTGAGGTGAGGTGAGGTGAGGTGAGGTGAGGTGAGGTGAGGTGAGGTGAGGGACAGGAGCCTTGTGGTGAACGGAAACCTGTTGAAGTCTTAACTAATTTCTGGTGCAACTGAGGAAAAAGAATTATAAGGAAGAGATGTGTGAGAGGAACACTGTAGAAAGGAGGAGGAGGAGGAGGAGGAGGAGGAGGAGGAGGAGGAGGAGGAGGAGGAGGAGGAGGAGGAGGAGGAGGAGGAACACATAGGAACACATAGGAAGAACAAACAGCAACAGGCCTACTGGCCCTTACGAGGCTGTTTGTGATAAACTAGACTACACTATCTAATCTGGGATGAAGGATACAGGATAGTAAGGGTGAGGGATTCTCCCACCAGCCACGACTGGCAGGAGAGGAAGGCCAACCATGCAATATAAGTAAAAATAAATAAATAAATGCGTGGAATTAGATTAGTCTAGCCTATTACTACTGTCACTAACACTACTACCTGGCAAGCGATGTCAGGCCCCTAGCGACGTCCTTCCGAATCGAGATTTTGTAATTACTGTACATTAGAAGGAACTTGCTCAAAGTTTACTATGTTGACGAATAATGTTTTAGTTGCGGATTGGCTTCTAAGTATTTGTCCAGTCTATTTTTGAATGTATTAATTGTTTTACTGTCGACGACATTGGCGGGCAGGGAGTTCCAAACGTTAACGATCCGATTGAAAAAGAAATGTTTGGCTTCGTTTGATGTGAATCTTTTACCAGTAATCTTAAAAGTATGACGTCTTCTTGTTATATTTGATCGATCAAAAGTAATGTAATCTTCTGCATTGATATTATCAAATCCTTTAATTATCTTGAACATTTCAATTAAATCTCCTCTCATCCTTCGTTTTTCGAGGCTGAATAAGTTTAATTCTTTAAGTCTTTCTTCATAAGGTTTATTTTTCAGCCTTGGAATCATTTTCGTTATTCTACGCTGGACTCTTTCCAGTTTGTCAATGTCATTTCTGTAATATGGGGACCAGAACTGTACGCAATATTCAAGATGAGGTCGTACTAGTGAATTATGCAGTTTTAATATGACTTTTTCTGATTTATTTTCGAAAGTACGCCCAATAAAGCCGACCAATCTGTTAGCGGTTTTAACTACCGCTGAGCAATGCTGACTGGGTTTTAAATCGCTTGATATTGTGATTCCTAGATCTTTTTCCTTGTTCACTGCAGAAAGTAGTTTTCCATTCATTTGGTACTGAACGTGATCATTATTTCTTCCGATATGTAGTACCTTACATTTATCAACGAGGAGGAGGAGGAGGAGGAGGAGGAGGAGGAGGAGGAGGAGGAGGAGGAGGAGGAGGAGGAGGAAGAAGAGGAGGAAGAGAACACTACAAGGAAGAGGAAGAGGAAAAGGAACGAGAAAATACTGATAGAAAAGTAGTAATTAATGATAGTGATTGTTAAGTGATTGCTTATAATCACAAATGTTTTTATTTTTTTTGATAGTTGTTTTCTTGATTACGTTATCCGATATTAAGGTGACTGTAATCCTCGCTTTCCTGTATTGGACGCTGCGCTGTACCGATTACTGTTCCTTAACTTATTGCTAATGATCACAAATGTTTTTCCTATTTTTATTTATTTTTTTTACGATCCTGCATAAAAGAGTTAAAATTTGGGTTCCTGCCAGCAACATTTACATTTATCGAAGCTGAATGTTAATTTCACACCAATGCATCAATTATGTAGATTTTCAATTACGACAGTCTTAAAAATACCTAATAATTCCGCGTTGTTAGATATTTATTTCAGCTTTTGACACCAAGATTTCGGTTATATCTATACTATGTTATGAAGAGCATGTTGGTTGGAGTATCCCAAGAGTAACATTTAACTAACTCTTGCGTCAAATAATGATGTTTCTGCTGTGTAGTATTTCCCTCCGTGTGTTTACCCATTATTCATTCATTAGATTCTTAGTATTGCGTGAATCAAGGTGTTTCGCTTTCAAGATAACACCAGTAGCCTCGATGTGTCCATGTGTTATGCTGGTACAAGGTGTGCGTAACGTGATTCCAGGCCATCGTTACGTGTTGCATGGAGACTCCCGCGGGGTGATCCCAGGGTTGGCGTAGAAGGGTGGGCGAGGCGACGGGCCTCTCGGCGTATGCAGCCAATGATTGATTGATTACGTGTTTCAAACCGTGGTGGGCGTAACAATACTGCGCTGCGTCACGTGGGCGTCATGCATACACACACACACACACACACACACACACACACACACACACACACACACACACACACACACACACACACACACACACACACACACACACACATACACACACACACACATCCCTTCAAGCTGCCCCTCCTCCACCCTGTCTTTCTCGCCGCCCGGAACAGTCCTTCTGACACAAGAGGATGAGGCACTATTTGGCACTGTTTACCCGCAAGTTACTGGAGACGGATGGCTCTTGAGTGTTCTTGATAACAGCCTGCTTGGGGTATAGGCGTTGGGGGGAGGGGAAGGCACCACCACCACCACCACCGCCTCTTCTGCTATTAAGTAACACTATACCGTCACCCTCGTAACGCTAAGGCTCTGTGCAAACCAAAGGCTACTTTTGGCAAGAATATCCTACGTGATGAGTGAGTGATCCGGGTGGGCATGAAGGCGGGGCGTGGCGGGTGTGCGAGGCGAAAGGAAAGTGTAGGAGGCCAGCAGGACTGAGGGGCACTGGGCAGTCGGTCAGTCTATTCTGAACCGTGGGTGAGCGTGGTGCCCAGCTGTCGCTCCCGGCGCTGCTCCTCACACGCCTGCTCGCTCATCTTCCTCGGCGGGTGGCGGGGCTCGAGGCACAGAACACGTTGTGATGCACTGTGCGGCCTTCCCTTGCCTGTGCGGGGCCGCGAGCTGCTGAGAACCTTGCTCCGACCTTCCGGTAGTGTTGACGAAGGATTTACACGTCAGCGTCACACCAGGTTGGCCTCAGAGCGAGACTCCGAACACTGATCAAGGCGCGCACTCTCACCAGGTTGTAGTGACTCACAGAAACGAGACAAAACACCAACGAAGGCGAGGTGACCCTTCACCTCTGACCTTGACCTTAGCACCAGGATGGGTTGCCACATCACCAAGAAGGA
>JAXIVD010001509.1:27500-37500 GCA_036785275.1 Cancer borealis | reverse complement strand
TTTTGGTGGTGATATTGTGGTAGTGGTGGTGGTGGTGGTGGTGGTGGTGGTGGTGGTGGTGGTGGTGACGTGCTGTGTAGGAGGATGCTGTGAAGTCCTGACTGTATAATGTGTGTGTGTGTGTGTGTGTGTGTGTGTGTGTGTGTGTGTGTGTGTGTGTGTGTG
This sequence comes from Cancer borealis, assembly GCA_036785275.1. Taxonomy (NCBI): domain Eukaryota; kingdom Metazoa; phylum Arthropoda; class Malacostraca; order Decapoda; family Cancridae; genus Cancer; species Cancer borealis. The sequence continues at coordinate 37,335 of JAXIVD010001509.1, read as the reverse complement.
TGTGTGTGTGTGTGTGTGTGTGTGTGTGTGTGTGTGTGTGTGTTTTCTCTATCTATCTATCTATCTATCTATCTGTCTCTATCTGTGCTAAGCCTCTACGCAGCTCTAGATCAGTACACACACTTTAGAAAGGAATGAAAGAGATTTACTAGATTTACTACACACTGTACTTTCATCTCACACTTCTCCACCTGTTTCTCTATTTCCCTGTTGCTCTCTGTTACTTTCTCTCTTCCAATTTCTCCCTGTTGCTTCCTGTTGCTCCCTTCTGCTCTTTTGTCCGCTCCTCTTTTTCATTTTTCCCTGCGATCCCTTCCTCGTGTCTCTCTACGTTCGCCTCACTGCCTGCCCCTCGAGGTGAAAGGAAAGAAAGATGTGTAGAGAAAGGAAAGGATGAAAGAGAATGAGAGAGAGAGAAAGAGATATGTATAATAAGTTTACCATATGGATGATATGGGAGGAGAACCAACCATACACACACACACACACACACACACACACACACACACACACACACACACACACACACACACACACACACACACACACACACACACACACACACACGGTTAAATTGCGTGGTAAAGGAGAGAGTAAGAGAGTGACAAACACCCAATCAAAAAAAAAAAAAAAAATAAAACGAAATAAAAGACATTGACAGAACATTGATAGGACATTGATAGGACATTGATAGGACATTGATAGGACATTGATAGGATATTGATAGGATATTGATAGGAGTGATATCGGGGGCGTGTTTGACCTTGGCGTCTGGTGAAGGAAGGTTTGGCAAGATGGTTGGGTCATTTGGAACCAGACCGCAGGCACCTTATGTGGAAAGGAAGGGAGGGAAGGGAGGGAGGGAGGGAGGGAGGGAGGGAGGGAGGGAGGGAGGGAGGGAGGGAGGGAGGGAGGGAGGGAGGGAGGAAGGATGGATGGATGGATGGATGGATGGATAGATGGATGGATGGATAGAAGGAAGAAAGGAATGAAGGAAGGATAGATGGATGGAAGGAAGGAAGGAAGGAAGGAAGGAAGGAAGGAAGAAAAGAAGGATGGAGGGAAGGAAGGATGGATGGAAAATCATTTAGTTCTGCACCTCATTTTATATCTTAATGTGAACAGGAAGGAAGGATTGATGATAGTAAATGGATGGATAGAAGAAAGAGGTAAGTTAAGTTGATAAGGTTATATATATTACAGTAGGAGGAGGAGGAGGAGGAAGAGGAGGAGGAGAATGAGGAGGAGAATGAGGAGGAGAATGAGGATGAGGATGAGGATGAGGAGGGGGAGGAGGGGGAGGAGGGGGAGGAGGAGGAGGAGGAGGAGGAGGAGGAGGAGGAGGAGGGTGGGGTGGCGCTATTTCTCCTAAGTGACGCCTGGCCGGGTCTCGAACCCCTAACCGTTGGGATATATAGGTTAAATTTGTTATATTCCGCCATCCTGTCCTTCGAAGTGGTGGTGAAGGAGGATGGAGAGAGAGAGAGAGAGAGAGAGAGAGAGAGAGAGAGAGAGAGAGAGAGACAGAGAGACAGAGAGACAGAGACACAGAGACTTAGAAGTTATAATATTCTTACTTATAACGATAATAATGCCGATAAGGCCGATAATGATGACTTAATGACGTAATGATGATAACATAATGATGATGACATAATGATGATGACCTAATGATGATGATGATGATGATGACTCACTTACTAATTGAATCGATAATGATAAAAAATGTACGATGAGAATGATAATGATTTTTTCTTAACGATAAACGTAACACTGAGGGTCGAATGTCAATGAATCAAGAGGTCAAGGTCAATGGGGGGGAGGAGGAGGAGGAGGAAGAGGAAGAGGAAGAGGAGGAGGAGGAAGAGGAAGAGGAAGATTGAAGGGATCAAATGCAACGTTCCTGTTTAGTGTTGTGGAAAATATGCATTGAAAGGAATCCAAACAACTTGAACTGTATTCTTTGTCATGCATTCAAGGGGGGGAGGGGGAAAGGGGGAAGGGGGAGGGGGAGGGGGTCTTGGACGTGAGGCAAAGGAGAGGAGGGGAAGGGAGGGAGGAAAGAGGTAGAGGGGCTAAGATAGAGAGGGAGAAGGGGAGAAGCAGGAAGGAAAAAGGGAAAAGATAGATAGATAAAAAAGTGATAGAAAGAGACAGAAGAGAAAACGTTATAAAATTCTTACTAAGCGTGTGTTAGTTATCAAAAATCATGTTGTTTCCTTCTGAACGCCTAATAGACTGCCTCGGATAGCTGTTTAGACTCTACCTGTTAGTTTTAATGAAGTTTATAAGGCTGTAAGTCAACGCCACTTTCCGTACCAACAGTTATGAAAATGAGCCTCACGTTTGCCAGCTCCTTTCAGTCAGTCTTCAGGAACTTTGCCAAATATTATCGAGTGTTAGAAAGTTTTTATTTATTTCATTTATTTTTCTATTTTACTGATTTATTATTTTTTTGTGGTTAGTATCTGTAATAAATGGTTCTTTTAACTGTTATTTTCCTCGTGTTTGTATTGTTGTTTGGTGTTTTGTTTGTAAATGTTGTAGGAAGGAAGATCAGATTCGATTCATTGCCGCTTGAATCTCGTATGTATGTTTTTTATCTTTTTATTATTTTTTATCTGCGATGTTAAGCTACTTTAATCCTCGCCTTCCTGTATTGGCGGCAGAGCTGTACTGATTATAGTTTGTTAAGTGATTGCTTATAATCACAAATATTTTTACTTTTTTTTGATAGTTGTTTTCTTGATTACGTTATCCGATATTAAGGTGACTGTAATCCTCGCTTTCCTGTATTGGACGCTGCGCTGTACCGATTACTGTTCCTTAACTTATTGCTAATGATCACAAATGTTTTTCCTATTTTTATTTATTTTTTTTACGTTCCTGCATAAAAGAGTTAAACTTTGGGTTCCTGCCGACAACATTTACATTTATCGAAGCTGAATGTTAATTTCACACCAATGCATCAATTATGTAGATTTTCAATTACGACAGTCTTAAAAATACCTAATAATTCCGCGTTGTTAGATATTTATTTCAGCTTTTGACACCAAGTTGTTATTTCGGTTATATCTATACTATGTTATGAAGAGCGTGTTGGTTGGAGTATCCCAAGAGTAACATTTAACTAACTCTTGCGTCAAATAATGATGTTTTCGCTATGTAATGTTTCCGTGTGTTTACCCATTATTCATTCATTAGATTCTTAGTATTGCGTGAATCAAGGTGTTTCGCTTTCAAGATAACACCAGTAGCCTCGATGTGTCCATGTGTTATGCTGGTACAAGGTGTGCGTAACATGATTCCAGGCCATCGTTACGTGTTGCATGGAGACTCCCGCGGGGTGATCCCAGGGTTGGCGTAGAAGGGTGGTCGAGGCGACGGGCCTCTCGGCGTATGCATCCAATGATTGATTGATTACGTGTTTCAAACCGTGGTGGGCGTAACAATACTGCGCTGTGTCACGTGGGCGTCATGCATACACACACACACACACACACACACACACACACACACACACACACACACACACACACACACACACACACACACACACACACACACACACACACACACACATACACACACACACACACACACACACACACACACACACACACACACATCCCTTCAAGCTGCCCCTCCTCCACCCTGTCTTTCTCGCCGCCCGGAACAGTCCTTCTGACACAAGAGGATGAGGCACTATTTGGCACTGTTTACCCGCAAGTTACTGGAGACGGATGGCTCTTGAGTGTTCTTGATAACAGCCTGCTTGGGGTATAGGCGTTGGGGGGAGGGGAAGGCACCACCACCACCACCACCGCCTCTTCTGCTATTAAGTAACACTATACCGTCACCCTCGTAACGCTAAGGCTCTGTGCAAACCAAAGGCTACTTTTGGCAAGAATATCCTACGTGATGAGTGAGTGATCCGGGTGAGCATGAGGGCGGGGCGTGGCGGGTGTGCGAGGCGAAAGGAAAGTGTAGGAGGCCAGCAGGACTGAGGGGCACTGGGCAGTCGGTCAGTCTATTCTGAACCGTGGGTGAGCGTGGTGCCCAGCTGTCGCTCCCGGCGCTGCTCCTCACACGCCTGCTCGCTCATCTTCCTCGGCGGGTGGCGGGGCTCGAGGCACAGAACACGTTGTGATGCACTGTGCGGCCTTCCCTTGCCTGTGCGGGGCCGCGAGCCGCTGAGAACCTTGCTCCGACCTTCTGGTAGTGTTGACGAAGGATTTACACGTCAGCGTCACACCAGGTTGGCCTCAGAGCGAGACTCCGAACACTGATCAAGGCGCGCACTCTCACCAGGTTGTAGTGACTCACAGAAACGAGACAAAGCACCAACGAAGGCGAGGTGACCCTTCACCTCTGACCTTGACCTTAGCACCAGGATGGGTTGCCACATCACCAAGAAGGAAAAGAAGATGCAGGAGGAGGAGGAGGTGGAGGAACTACCTGAGCCGCCCAAGCCCCCTCCGCCTGACCCTCGCTTGCCTCTTACAACACGGCAGAGGTTCAATATAATCAAGTCTTGGAAGGGCATCGCTAGGGCCATCGAACCGACCGGAGTCAACATGTTCGTCAAGTAAGTGTTTGGGAGGTGAGGGTGTGGGTGTGGGTGTGGGTGTGGGTGTGGGTGTGGGTGTGGGTGTGGGTGAGGAGTGATCAAATGGTTAAGGGCGGGAAGAGGTGACATATGATTAGTTGATTAAAATGTGAGACAGTCTGAGGTGTGAGGTTGAGGGATGATAAAGTGGTGTGGGAAGAGGTGAGGTGAGGTGAGGTGAGGTGAGGTGAGGGACAGGAGCCTTGTGGTGAACGGAAACCTGTTGAAGTCTTAACTAATTTCTGGTGCAACTGAGGAAAAAGAATTATAAGGAAGAGATGTGTGAGAGGAACACTGTAGAAAGGAGGAGGAGGAGGAGGAGGAGGAGGAGGAGGAGGAGGAGGAGGAGGAGGAGGAGGAGGAGGAGGAGGAGGAGGAGGAGGAACACATAGGAACACATAGGAAGAACAAACAGCAACAGGCCTACTGGCCCTTACGAGGCTGTTTGTGATAAACTAGACTACACTATCTAATCTGGGATGAAGGATACAGGATAGTAAGGGTGAGGGATTCTCCCACCAGCCACGACTGGCAGGAGAGGAAGGCCAACCATGCAATATAAGTAAAAATAAATAAATAAATGCGTGGAATTAGATTAGTCTAGCCTATTACTACTGTCACTAACACTACTACCTGGCAAGCGATGTCAGGCCCCTAGCGACGTCCTTCCGAATCGAGATTTTGTAATTACTGTACATTAGAAGGAACTTGCTCAAAGTTTACTATGTTGACGAATAATGTTTTAGTTGCGGATTGGCTTCTAAGTATTTGTCCAGTCTATTTTTGAATGTATTAATTGTTTTACTGTCGACGACATTGGCGGGCAGGGAGTTCCAAACGTTAACGATCCGATTGAAAAAGAAATGTTTGGCTTCGTTTGATGTGAATCTTTTACCAGTAATCTTAAAAGTATGACGTCTTCTTGTTATATTTGATCGATCAAAAGTAATGTAATCTTCTGCATTGATATTATCAAATCCTTTAATTATCTTGAACATTTCAATTAAATCTCCTCTCATCCTTCGTTTTTCGAGGCTGAATAAGTTTAATTCTTTAAGTCTTTCTTCATAAGGTTTATTTTTCAGCCTTGGAATCATTTTCGTTATTCTACGCTGGACTCTTTCCAGTTTGTCAATGTCCTTTCTGTAATATGGGGACTAGAACTGTACGCAATATTCAAGATGAGGTCGTACTAGTGAATTATGCAGTTTTAATATGACTTTTTCTGATTTATTTTCGAAAGTACGCCCAATAAAGCCGACCAATCTGTTAGCGGTTTTAACTACCTCTGAGCAATGCTGACTGGGTTTTAAATCGCTTGATATTGTGATTCCTAGATCTTTTTCCTTGTTCACTGCAGAAAGTAGTTTTCCATTCATTTGGTACTGAACGTGATCATTATTTCTTCCGATATGTAGTACCTTACATTTATCAACGAGGAGGAGGAGGAGGAGGAGGAGGAGGAGGAGGAGGAGGAGGAGGAGGAGGAGGAGGAGGAGGAGGAGGAGGAAGAAGAGGAGGAAGAGAACACTACAAGGAAGAGGAAGAGGAAAAGGAACGAGAAAATACTGATAGAAAAGTAGTAATTAATGATAGTGATTGTTAAGTGATTGCTTATAATCACAAATGTTTTTATTTTTTTTGATAGTTGTTTTCTTGATTACGTTATCCGATATTAAGGTGACTGTAATCCTCGCTTTCCTGTATTGGACGCTGCGCTGTACCGATTACTGTTCCTTAACTTATTGCTAATGATCACAAATGTTTTTCCTATTTTTATTTATTTTTTTTACGATCCTGCATAAAAGAGTTAAAATTTGGGTTCCTGCCAGCAACATTTACATTTATCGAAGCTGAATGTTAATTTCACACCAATGCATCAATTATGTAGATTTTCAATTACGACAGTCTTAAAAATACCTAATAATTCCGCGTTGTTAGATATTTATTTCAGCTTTTGACACCAAGTTGTTATTTCGGTTATATCTATACTATGTTATGAAGAGCGTGTTGGTTGGAGTATCCCAAGAGTAACATTTAACTAACTCTTGCGTCAAATAATGATGTTTCTGCTGTGTAGTATTTCCCTCCGTGTGTTTACCCATTATTCATTCATTAGATTCTTAGTATTGCGTGAATCAAGGTGTTTCGCTTTCAAGATAACACCAGTAGCCTCGATGTGTCCATGTGTTATGCTGGTACAAGGTGTGCGTAACGTGATTCCAGGCCATCGTTACGTGTTGCATGGAGACTCCCGCGGGGTGATCCCAGGGTTGGCGTAGAAGGGTGGGCGAGGCGACGGGCCTCTCGGCGTATGCAGCCAATGATTGATTGATTACGTGTTTCAAACCGTGGTGGGCGTAACAATACTGCGCTGCGTCACGTGGGCGTCATGCATACACACACACACACACACACACACACACACACACACACACACACACACACACACACACACACACACACACACACACACACACACACACACACACACACACACACACACACACACACACACACACACACACACACACACACACACATACACACACACACACATACACACACACACACATCCCTTCAAGCTGCCCTTCCTCCACCCTGTCTTTCTCGCCGCCCGGAACAGTCCTTCTGACACAAGAGGATGAGGCACTATTTGGCACTGTTTACCCGCAAGTTACTGGAGACGGATGGCTCTTGAGTGTTCTTGATAACAGCCTGCTTGGGGTATAGGCGTTGGGGGGAGGGGAAGGCACCACCACCACCACCACCGCCTCTTCTGCTATTAAGTAACACTATACCGTCACCCTCGTAACGCTAAGGCTCTGTGCAAACCAAAGGCTACTTTTGGCAAGAATATCCTACGTGATGAGTGAGTGATCCGGGTGGGCATGAAGGCGGGGCGTGGCGGGTGTGCGAGGCGAAAGGAAAGTGTAGGAGGCCAGCAGGACTGAGGGGCACTGGGCAGTCGGTCAGTCTATTCTGAACCGTGGGTGAGCGTGGTGCCCAGCTGTCGCTCCCGGCGCTGCTCCTCACACGCCTGCTCGCTCATCTTCCTCGGCGGGTGGCGGGGCTCGAGGCACAGAACACGTTGTGATGCACTGTGCGGCCTTCCCTTGCCTGTGCGGGGCCGCGAGCTGCTGAGAACCTTGCTCCGACCTTCCGGTAGTGTTGACGAAGGATTTACACGTCAGCGTCACACCAGGTTGGCCTCAGAGCGAGACTCCGAACACTGATCAAGGCGCGCACTCTCACCAGGTTGTAGTGACTCACAGAAACGAGACAAAACACCAACGAAGGCGAGGTGACCCTTCACCTCTGACCTAGACCTTAGCACCAGGATGGGTTGTCACATTACTAAGAAGAAGAAGAAGATGCAGGAGGAGGAGGAGGTGGAGGAACTACCTGAGCCGCCCAAGCCCCCTCCGCCTGACCCTCGCTTGCCTCTTACAACACGGCAGAGGTTCAATATAATCAAGTCTTGGAAGGGCATCGCTAGGGCCATCGAACCGACCGGAGTCAACATGTTCGTCAAGTAAGTGTCTGGGAGGTGAGGGTGTGGGTGTGGGTGTGGGTATGGGTGTGGGTATGGGTGTGGGTGTGGGTGTGGGTGTGGGTGTGGGTGTGGGTGAGGAGTGATCAAATGGTTAAGGGCGGGAAGAGATGACAGATGATTGGTTGACTAAAAAAGTGAGACAGTGTGAGGTGTGAGGTTGAGGGATGATAAAGTGGTGTGGGAAGAGGTGAGGTGAGGTGAGGTGAGGTGAGGTGAGGTGAGGTGAGGTGAGATGAGGTGAGGTGAGGGACAGGAGCCTTGTGGTGAACGGAAACCTGTTGAAGTCTTAACTAATTTCTGGTGCAACTGAGGAAAAAGAATTATAAGGAAGAGATGTGTGAGAGGAACACTGTAGAAAGGAGGAGGAGGGGGAGGAGGAGGAAGAGAACACTACAAGGAAGAGGAAGAGGAACGAGAAAATACTGATAGAAAAGTAGTAATTAATGATAGTGATTGTTAAGTGATTGCTTATAATCACAAATGTTTTAACTTTTTTTTGATAGTTGTTTTCTTGATTACGTTATCCGATATTAAGATGACTGTAATCCTCGCTTTCCTGTATTGGACGCTGCGCTGTACCGATTACTGTTCCTTAACTTATTGCTAATGATCACAAATGTTTTTCCTATTTTTATTTATTTTTTTTACGATCCTGCATAAAAGAGTTAAAATTTGGGTTCCTGCCGACAACATTTACATTTATCGAAGCTGAATGTTAATTTCACACCAATGCATCAATTATGTAGATTTTCAATTACGACAGTCTTAACAATACCTAACAATTCCGTGTTGTTAGATATTTATTTCAGCTTTTGACACCAACTTGTTATTTCGGTTATATCTATACCATGTTATGAAGAGCGTGTTGGTTGGAGTATCCCAAGAGTAACATTTAACTAACTCTTGCGTCAAATAATGATGTTTCTGCTGTGTAGTATTTCCCTCCGTGTGTTTACCCATTATTCATTCATTAGATTCTTAGTATTACGTGAATCAAGGTGTTTCGCTTTCAAGATAACACCAGTAGCCTCGATGCGTCCATGTGTTATGCTGGTACAAAGTGTGCGTAACGTGATTCCAGGCCATCGTTACGTGTTGCATGGAGACTCCCGCGGGGTGATCCCAGGGTTGGCGTAGAAGGGTGGTCGAGGCGACGGGCCCCTCGGCGTATGCATCCAATGATTGATTGATTACGTGTTTCAAACCGTGGTGGGCGTAACAATACTGTGCTGCGTCACGTGGGTGTCATGCATACACACACACACACACACACACACACACACACACACACACACACACACACACACACACACACACACACACACACACACACACACACACACACACACACACACACACACACACACACACACACACACACACACACACACACACACGTACACACACACACACACATACACACACACACACACGTACACACACACACACACCCCTTCAAGCTGCCTCTCCTTCACCCTGTCTCCCTCGCCGCTCGGAACAGGAACAGTCCTTCTGACACAAGAGGATGAGGCACTATTTGGCACTGTTTATCCGCAAGTTACTGGAGACGGATGGCTCTTGAGTATTCTTGATAATAGCCTGCTTGGGGTATAGGCGTTGGGGGGAGGGGAAGGCACCACCACCACCAACACCACCACCACCACCACCTC
>JAXIVD010001509.1:17500-25000 GCA_036785275.1 Cancer borealis | reverse complement strand
TTGGTGCAGTAGTCTCTTGAAAGACCTCGTCGCCCCCTACTGCTGCACGGAACCCAAACCCTTATTGAAGTTATAGGTCTTGGGTAACATGTAGAGAGTTTCAAACCACTAGGTGACAGACGTGGGTGGGACTTGAACGTTGAAATTCTACCTCTATTCCCTTTGCACTGACTGGTTGGGTTTCTAAAAGGTCTTTGTAAAAGTGTTAAGCTCATTGCGTGTGGAAACTCAATTTTTCGTTCTGTTGTAAAGAAGATAAATGGTATTGGGTTTTGTTTTTTTGTTCTCTTGTCTTGAACTGTTATGTGGTGTTTGTATGTATGTGTCTGTGTCTGTTTGTATGAATGTTTTGTGGGTAGATTTTGTATTTGTGTATATATAGTGTGTCCTTGGTATTGTTAGAGTTAGGTTTAGGTTAGGTTTAGATTAGATTAGGTTTAGATTAGATTAGGTTTAGATTAGATAAAGTTAAGTTAGGTTGAGTTAGATTAGATTAGGTTAGGTTAGGTTTGGCTAGGTCAGGTCAGGTTAGGTCATATACATACAGTTCAGTAAAGTTTGAACCCTGAAGGTCATAGCACTAACACATGACACTTGAGCATTTTATCGCCTTCCTTCTTGCCTGACACAAAAGTTACGTGCATACATTGTCTCTTAAACTGAATGAAGGAGTGGCGCGCGAATCACCTCATGCACTAGTTTATTGTCCTCCGAGCACCCTTGAGACAGTCGTAAGGTTTAAGGCTGAGTTTGAGTGAGCACATGAGCGGCCGGGACTCTACATGAAGGCGACTGTGAAGGTGTGGCGGGGAGAGGGAGGAAGTAGCAAGACCGTTTACTACGTTGAAGGACTGCGTGGAAGGAGGAATACAAGGGAATACAAGGGAACACAAACAGCAACAGACCCTAGGATCCCTGCGAAGGCTGTTTGTTATAACTACGCTACACTAACTACTTGAATTAGAGAAAGGATAGTCCAGCCGAAGCTGGCAGGAAAATAAGTGATACCATGTAGAATAGAAAAAAACTACATGGAATTTTCGAGGAAAGTGTGAAATAGTATTAAAAAAAAAAGGAAGATACTATACTATGCTATACTATACTATAATAGATTATCATTAATGCTGGCACAAACTCGTATTCTCATATCAAACGGGAACTGGTGCAGTAAACACAGACCAGTAAGATTTATACTGCACCTGTTGTTCAGGTAGAAATTGGAGGAGGAGGAGGAGGAGGAGGAGGATGGAAGGATAATCTCGGACAAGTCGTGGGGGGCAGCAGGAGGCGGGGGGCGGGAGGCGTGTGAACAGGATGTGGTAAGTCACGCATCACTGGGAACACGTTTGGTAATCTTCAGTCTCTCTCTCTCTCTCTCTCTCTCTCTCTCTCTCTCTCTCTCTCTCTCTCTCTCTCTCTCTCTCTCTCTCTCTCTCTCTCTCTCCTCTCTCTCTCTCTCTCTCTCTCTCTCTCTCTCTCTCTCTCTCTCTCTCTCTCTCCCCCCTCCTAGCCAACCTTCACCCACGGAGGAGGAGGAGGAGGAGGAGGAGGAGGAGGAGGAGGAGGAGGAGGAGGAGGAGGAGGAGGAGGAGGAGGAGGAGGGGGAGGAGGAGGAGGAGGAGAGGAGGAGGGATACTGTGCTTTCTTCAGTGTGATGTACTCCTGGATGCTTCAGTGATGTGTGTGTGTGTGTGTGTGTGTGTGTGTGTGTGTGTGTGTGTGTGTGCGTGTGCGTGTGTGTGTGCGTGTGCGTGTGCGTGTTAGAGAAAGAGAAAGAGAGACATAGGAAAGAATAAAGGAAAGTACTGAAGGAGAAGCAGTTTAGGGGGAACGAAGGAGGGAGGAAATTGAGTTAGAGAAAGAAAAGTGAGAAAGAAAAAGAACAGGAGAGGAAGGAAAAAGGGAGGAGACGTAGACAACAAAATGAAGGGAAGGATGATAGAGAGAAAGAAGGAGCGAGGTGGTGGGGTAAGATGGGGTGGAGGAAGGGGAGGAGGAAAGGGAGGGAAAAAAGGAGGGAGTGAGAGAAGAATAAGAGACGTGATGATGGTGACAAGGAGACACTCAGCAGGAATAAGACAGACCGTGACAGGAGAAGAAAGGAAAGGAAACACAAGTGGAGGAGGAAGTGTAATAGTCTTCCTCTGTCTGTCTGTCTTTCTTTTTATTACTAGTATTGGTAATAGTAATAGTAATAGTAGTAGTAGTAGTAGTAGTAGTAGTAGTAGTAATAATAGGAGGAGGAGGAGGAGGAGGAGGAGGAGGAGGAGGAGGAGGAGGAGGAGGAGGAGGAACAAAGAACTCATTGATTTATGTTCACAATTGGAATTGATTTCACTGTTTGCATTTGTTTTAATTGCTTAATTTAAATTTGCATTTTATTCCTTAAGTCAAAAGCTTATTTTTTTAGTTGAGTTTGTTTACCCGTAACACTGCATACGTATTGTTTAATTAAAAAAGATTAGCTATCAATTCAACTTTTGAATCTTTCAATATAACACTAGTTTAGTAGGGGTGTTAAAATTAATAAAACATTACCAAGGTATGAAAAAGGTATGGAACCATTGTTCTAGACTCTAGAACAATGGTATGGACGAATGCACCCTCAGTCCTCCTGACAGTGGCATGCATGGCGGACCAATTTATCATTAATGAACGGGGCGAGGCTGGGCGGGGACGGGACGGGACGGGACGAGAGGGGAGGGGAGGGGAGGGGAGGAGAGGAGAGGGGAGGGGAGGGGAGGGGAGGGAGCGCCACCGCCACCCACACCCGCGTAACGGTAGAGCGCGTAACGCTAAAGCTATGCGCAGATGAGCAGCCAGTCACGGCGAGGCTATCGTGACGTGATGAGTGAGCGATCAGGGTGAGTCGCGACAGGTCGGCGAGGCGTCGGACACATGTTGGAAGCTTGCAGGAGTGGGTGAGGCAGTCTGTCAAGTCAGTCTATTCTGAACCGTGGGTGAGCGTGGTGCCTAGCTCTCGCTCCCGGCGCTGCTCCTCACACGCCTGCTCGCTCATCTTCCTCGGCGGGTGGCGGGGCTCGAGGCACAGAACACGTTGTGATGCACTGTGCGGCCTTCCCTTGCCTGTGCGGGGCCGCGAGCCGCTGAGAACCTTGTTCCGACCTTCTGGTGGTGTTGACGAAGGATTTACACGTCGGCGTCACACCAGGTTGGCTTCAGAGCGAGAATCCGAACACTGATCAAGGCGCGCACTCTCACCAGGTTGTAGTGACTCACAGAAACGAGACAAAACACCAACGAAGGCGAGGTGACCCTTCACCTCTGACCTCGGCACCAGGATGGGTTGTCACATCACCAAGACCAAAAGTAAGGAGGATGACATACCTGAGCCGCCTGAACCGCCTCCGCCTGACCCTCGCTTGCCTCTCACAGCACGGCAGAGGTTCAATATCATCAAGTCCTGGAAGGGCATCGCTAGGGCCATCGAACCCACGGGAGTCTACATGTTCGTCAAGTGAGTGTCGAGGGGCAGGGGGGCAGGGAGGCGGCGAAGGTGTGGACTTTAGAAGTTATGAAAGAGATGGGGGAGAGGGATAAGAAGGGAGGGAGAGGGGGCAGGGAAAGTGTGACGAACAGAAGCAATTTGGTTCAATTGAATAATGTGTAATGGTAGAGCAACACAGGAAGGCAAGTTGGGGGAGAGGAAAGGGAAGAAGAGCAATCAGACGAAAAGTTTATGATTGTTTTGAGCAATAAATTTTACATATTTACATTCAATTTGTAAAGCGAGTGTGCCTGAGGAGGAGGAGAAGGAGGAAGAGGAGGAAGAGGAAGAGGAAGAGGAAGAGGAAGAGGAGGAAGAGGAGGAAGAGGAGGAAGAGGAAGAGGAAGAGGAAGAGGAAGAGGAAGAGGAGGAGGAGGAGGAGGAGGAGGAGGAGGAGGAGGAGGAGGAGGAGGAGGAGGAGGAGGAGGAGGAGGAGGAGGAGGAGGAGGAGGAGGAGGAAAGTAGGCAGTAGGAAAAGAAGGAGGGGGAGGACTAGAATAAGGACAAGGAAAAAATATTGATGGTCGAGGAGGAGAAAGAGGCCGAGGAGAGAGAGGAAAGAAGGCAGGTGGAGGAAATGTTGACGGTGGCATAAGAGGAGGAATATTTATGAATCACAAGTAGTGGCAACCGTGAACTGTTGGCTATCAGTACGTGTGGACATAATGTAATGTTGTGTAGGTGTAGGCTCAGTGTGGTTGTCTAAGGGTGGTGCGGCAGCCTTGCCTGACGCCTTTAAGTGTGGCAGCAGTCAATCAGGTCCCAGCTCCGTACAATTAAGTGTGTTAGTGTAATTTTCCGATTATAGTCACTTATTGTCCTTGGCGGACCACAGCCCGTCACAAGTCCAACGTGGTGGTGGTGACCGTTACCTCGGGGTTGTCTGTCTGTCTGTGTGTAGATGGTGTGTGATCGCTGTGACTCTTTAAGGTAGCCAACAATTATGTAATGAACGAGCGGCACTTTTGTTAGGTAGGATCATACCTAGTATTTCATGAGTAAATAAAATTGCAAGCCATGTCATTTAAAAATAATTGTCATTTTAGTATTTGTTTAATGTTATTCTAAATGTATTTACTTGTTTGGTTTGCACAACATTACCTAGTAACTTACTCCATCATTTGAATGTTCTGATGTTGAAATAATTCGTTGGAAGAAAAGTGTTGAAATGCTGTTCTTTTATATTCAAACATTTATAATTATTTGTTATCGTCTTGGGATAAAGTTCGAAGAAATTCTCGTGATTATTGTTTTTGAGTTTATAAAGAATCACAAAATACTGTTAAATCTCCACGAATCCGACGACTCTTTAAAGAAAAATGTTAAGTCTCCATAATCTTTCTTCACACGATAAATGATCAAATGTTGCAAACAATCGTATCTTTTCCTTATACTGATTCCAATTCAGTTTCGTCTTTTACAGAACAAAAGGACTAGAATATAAGTGTGTTCTGAATGCTGTGTAACCAATGACGTGTTAATGTAAAGTTGTATAATCACTTCAGAGTCTTGTGTTGGAAGTTGCGTGCAATAAACATGAAATATTAATGACTGTTTACTCGCAGCCAAGCATGACACACACACTTGTCTTCAGATCACCACTAATGATGACCCACAAATACTTCTCTTTCTTATTTTACTTCTCCTTCTTGTTTTACTTTACTCTGATTAACGAATTACTATCCATTACGTAGTTTTATATCAAGTAATTATTCCTAACGTGTATTACTTCACCTTAATCACTCTATTTTGATAACAGGTCCGAATCACGCTGTATATTGTCACACTTTTCCTTAATATTTGCACGACCGACTATTATAGTGTTATCAGCAAACTTAAATATTTTAGAGATAAGCCCACAGTCCAGGCCATTATCAGAGGAGGAGGAGGAGGAGGAGGAGGAGGAGGAGGAGGAGGAGGAGGAGGAGGAGGAGGAGGAGGAGGAGGAGGAGGTGTAAAAGAGGACGAGGAAAATGAGAACAAGGAGAAAAGTAAGCAAAGAAAGGAGGAAGAGGAGTAAAAAGAGAAAGAGGAGGAGGGAAAATTAAAAGGAGGAGGAGGATGAAGGATAGTCAGGAGAAGGCGATGTTAATTAGCACAAGGAAGGTAGTGTGTGTGTGTGTGTGTGTGTGTGTGTGTGTGTGTGTGTGTGTGTGTGTGTGTGTGTGTGTGTGTGTGTGTGTGTGTCACGAGGGTTCTCAAGGCGTGGCGTTATACAGGGTAATATTAGGGATTAAGAACCACTGCTGTTTCTTATTATTTCTGTTTGTTTGTTTCTCCCTTACTTTTTTTTTTTTATATATATTTGTTGTTTTTATATTTTTTGTCTTTTTATCTTTTATTTTATTTTTTATTTTAGTTTTCGTTCTTTTATTTTTTTTTTTTGCTTCGTGTAATCCATCATATCATCACTTTTCAATTCTTTTAGTGTTTTATCGACTTTTTTTTTTTTTTTTTTTTTTTTTTTTTTTTTTTTTACCTCCTTTCATCTTGTATCAAATTATCTCACCAGTCCTTTGCCTTTCGTTTACTTTTTTTTTTCTTTCTCTCTCTCTCTCTCTCTCTCTCTCTCTCTCTCTCTCTCTCTCTCTCTCTCTCTCTCTCTCTCTCTCTCTCTCTCTCTCTCTCTCTCTCTCTCTCTCTCTCTCTCCCTCTCGAATTTAGACACCAAAGTTTGCAGTTGGAGAACCGATACGACCACTACACCAATATATATATATATATATTTTTTTCTTTTCTTTTTTTTCTTTTATTATTTTTATTTACTGTGGGGATTTTTTTTGGGGGGGGACGATAGAGAAGAGTAATTTTGGGGGAATAGGGAGGTTTTTTTTTTTCTTCACCACACACTTTGATTTCCACGCTGGCAAAATAATGGTCGTGTGTAAATATTTGAGGCTGGAAGTGTGAAAGGAAAGGAGAAGAAAAAAAAGAACCTACATACTATAGTACCTTGTCCTTGTATATGAAGGTTTTTGTACTTGGAGGGCTACGTGCTTCCACCTGAGAATACCTGTGCAGCACCTTTAAGTTTTGTTATGTTAGGAGTATTGGGTGCAGGAGGTGTGTGTGGGGGGGGGGGGTTGAAATCCGAACCGATGCTACAGAATTCTTAGGCTCGTGTGTTTATGGAATGTAATAATGTTGGTGGTGGGCTGCTGTGTTTATTTCGGGTGTGTGTGTAGGTATGTGTGTAAGTCTCTAGGTACACACACATGGCCCAATAAGTGATTGAGTGGTCCGTATCGGTAATATACGTACACTGGTTCAGGTTTATGTGTGGCCCAAGGTGCGTGTACGTATGTGTGTGTGAGGAGTGAACTGAACTGTAAAAACAAACGACCTTACTTATACCCAGGAAATGGCGGGAAAACCCATCAAGCCCCTGAGTTACGAGGAGCCAATCAAAGGCATGTGATGTAAGGCTTCAGTAAGGGTAGCCAATCAGGACACAGTTACTTAGGCTCGTATCCATCGGCGGACAATTAAGTTGACCCTCGTCGATTATCAAGTCGGGCGTCGATCAGCGGTGCCTCCCCTGCTAATGAGATACATCGACCTACGTGCCTCTGTAGGGGTGGTGTCAGGCTGGGGTGGGGTTGGGGTGGTGTCCCTGGGGTGCCTGCCTGCTGTGGTGATGCTGTGGTGGTCAGTGTGTTGCTGCTGGGATGATGATGTGAGGGTGTGATGGTGAGGGTGATGGTGATGGTGGTGAGGTGGGAAGGAGTGTGGTTGTAGTGGTAATGTGATGGTGTGTTAAGGGTGATAGAGCTAGTGGTGGTGATGGTGATGGTGTAAATGTTTTATGTGTACAATGACAGTGGTGTTTTTGTTATTGTTGGTGAATTCTCTTATGAACACACAAAGACTGGTGATGATTGTGATGTTGATGGTGTTGATATGGGAAAGGTTAATTGTTGTGGTTGTATTATTATTATTATTATTATTATTATTATTATTATTATTGTTGTTATTATTATTATTATTATTAT
>JAXIVD010001509.1:7500-12500 GCA_036785275.1 Cancer borealis | reverse complement strand
TAGGTGAGTGAATGAGAGAATAAGTGAGTGAGTGAGACTGAGTGTGAGTGAGTGAGTTGGGTTACGGAAGCAAGTGCAGATGATCATGAGAAGCGTCTTTGTGGGTAACTCTTGAGAGGCTGTAACGCTGAGCTGAGCTATTATGATGTAACTGGGTATCACAAGCTCGTTTATGTATGTAAGACTAATTACCATCATGGCTGCGGCGCGGGGAACGATGAGACAGCTGGATGAGATAACCATTTCCTTCTTGGTGTTTACAGTGTTTACGTGATTTCCTGTGTGTGATCGACGAGGGACGGGGAGGGAGGGTGGTGGTTGTGGTTGTGGTGGTGGTACAGGGCGCTGGTCTTAGGTTCCGGGAGGCGAATAGGGTGTTAGGAGGTGCTTGTGAGGTTATTTTTTGGGGTCAGGGTACAAGTTATGGTCAAAAGGAAAGGGAAGTGATGGTGTCGAGGCAATGGTCAGGCTTTTGATACTGAATGTTGATTAGTGTTGAGGTTTGGGGCACGTGGCAGGGTGGAGGCTGGAGAGTGGGTGTGGTGGTGGTGGTGGTGGTGGTGCAGCAGCAGTAGATGGATGTGTGATAATACTCGTGTTGTGTGTGTGTGTGTGAATATTATACTTTACAGACGAGTAGTGACGCTTTCCTATATTTTTAATGTGTTTATATTATTGTTGTTTTTCTTCTTAACTGTGTCCTTAAAAGAAAGGGTGAGTGTGGAGGTAGTGTGGAAGCGTTGCACTTTTTGTCCCGGGAAGCTGAGAGTCTAAGCATCGTTTAAAGTAATGCAGAATTAGGTGATAAAATATAAAGGAATAAATCACTAGGATCAGTAATTGGGAGGTGAAAAGATAAAGGAATAAGGCCATTGAGTCGTGAGCCGGAACAAGACTGGCTTTAGCTGTGTCTCGAGGATCGTTGGTTCAGGCAAAGGAAGGGTCGGATGCGAAAAAAATGGATATCCGGCTTACTGAATACATCTTAGATGGGATGGGCACGAGAACCGGATATTGTTAGTGATGGATGTAACCTTATACCATCAGGAAACATTACACACATATATATTGCTCACATTTAACTGTTATCATGTTTTTTATTCATTCGCCCTTCATTACTTCCTCTATGTAAGTAGGTTCACTTGGAGTAGTATCAACAGCCTACACGAGTACTTGGACAACACGCTAACACAACCTTCATGGTAATACACACACATCATATACACGTTAGTCCCAAGTAAGACTGCCTCACTATCTTAGCTGTTGTGTGCGTCCCTTTCCTTCCCTTTCCCTTCCTCTCCCTTCCCTATAGTTGGGTAGACTCACAGCTGTGCTCCGTTCCGCTCAATTCACCGCTCATTTACCGCACCTGTGACTCCCATCGCCGTCTGAGGATGAGGAGGGGAACGAGGCTAAGGAAGGCACACAGGCTCAACCTAACTTACTGTTATTGCAAGGAAAGAATGTACTGAACTAAATATTTCGTGATAATATTTCATGATTACTGTATATTTTTTTGTTACTAGTGTAGCTACCGTGTGTGTGTGTGTGTGTGTGTGTGTGTGTGTGTGTGTGTGTGTGTGTGTGTGTGTGTGTGTGTGTGTGTGTCTATTCGAGCCTCTGATTCATCCTCTGAGAATTGTCAAGTAGAAACATAATTTTACGCCTCGCGACACACTTTAGACCCGTTCGTCGTGCAAGGTTTGGACGTGTGCGTGTGCGTGTGAGTGTGCGTGTGCGTGTGCGTGTGGCTGGTGTGGCGGAGGAAGGAAGGTAACCTAACTTGAAGACAATACATAATGGTCCGCTGCGTTGCCTTTGTATAGAGAACCTTACGTGTGTGTGTGTGTGTGTGTGTGTGTGTGTGTGTGTGTTTATCTTACCTTACCTTAATGGGACTTCACGCTTAAATAAAGTTAATGACAAACTGTATATCCTTCCTTTATACCAGTCCACCATGTTAACTGAATTGAGGCTTTGTCTGAATCCCATCACTGGAAAATCTGTTCTAAAAATACAACCTCTAATACTTGAAATCACTTATACATGCAGGCCAATATGAGAGTGTGACCTGAATCTCCATCACTGGTGTAGGTGGCAGGTGTTAGGGGCAAGCAGGAGTACAAGGGAGGAGGCATTAGGGGCAGGGGGTAGAGGAGTGGAATCAGGCATCATTACCTTGGGTTTTAGCACAACAGGTAGACAGACAGCCTCTCTAAGTGGGACGTGTAGGAACACTTCTATGAATAGTACTCAAGCCATAACCTTATAGACCGTTTCCAAGGCGACCACGGTGAGGAGAGGAGGTGATGGGGAGCTTGTTAATATGCCAGGGGAGAGCGAGGTGTTAATTCCTCATTAACGAACAAAGAGAGTGTTTTTACCTGCCTTCTCTCTCCCCGTTGACCTTCACGCTAAGTACTGTATCTCACGCTGTACCAGACCACTACACCAACACTTAAAAAAGAATAACGCGTAATATTCCTTATTGACTATGTGAAAAAATTAGTTCTTCTTCTACCTTTGCTTCAAAACTGTATCGTCTCTCGAACTGCATGATCCTAGGAGTGTTTGTAAGCTGATTGCTGATTGGCTACTGTCATATGTCCATAATTATATCATATTCTATTGTTATTACTGAGTGCATGATCCTAGGAGTGTTTGTAAGCTGATTGCTGATTGGCTACTGTCATATGTCCATAATTATATCATATTCTATTGTTATTACTGAGTTTTTCGTGTTATTTTTGCAATGACATCGTTTTGGTGATATATCATAAACACTTAAAGGACAATTATAATCACAAAATCTAAGCTTATTATGAAAAAAATACAACATTCCATTAAATAAATACGTCAGTGAATGCACCGACGACGTTGAAATGACGTCAGCAGACAGACATACACATAGACACACACACACACACACACACACACGCACACGCACACGCACACACACACACACACACACACACACACACACACACACACACACACACACACACACACACACACACACACACACACGAGTAAGCTGAACACTCATATGAATAATGGAAGCACGTATTGCCTTAACCAGCTTGTTTAGCAGTGATAAGGGAGACTCGCTTGGCTATCCTTGAGCCCAGATAGTGAAGGGGAAGCGGGAGGATGTGGTGAGGGGAAGGAAGGGGAGAAGTAAATGTGTCATGCTAGAAAGAGGAGAGAAAGCTTGAAGGGAATACGAAAAGTTAAAATCCAGTGCGCGCGTTCATTTGTTTATTTCTTTATATGGTCATAGTTTTTTTTTCTTGTCTTGTGCAGGAAAATGAACGAGTGAGTGAGTGTGGCTTTGCATCAATCTAGTTATTTTCTCTATTCTTCTAATTAGCGTTAAAGGAGGTAATTATCCACACTCACTTTTCAATGCATGTTTTTTTTCCTTCTATTATGATTGGAAGCCACAACAACTCCAAGGAAGGAATGATATATGAGCCGCTGCGTCTGTCTGAGTCTAAATGTTTCGTGGACAGCTGACAAATGTAAGGCACCGGCTGGGGACTTTTGACCGTCACCTGCGTATACACAAGCCACTCTGCCACCACCTCTGCCTCCTCCTTCTCCGCCTCCCTCAGTGCCTGGGTCTGGAGGCTGATGGAAAGGGAACCCGATGAAAAGAAAAAATACGGATTATTATGTTGAGTGATCCTTTGTTAAGACGCGAGTAATGTTGTAATGTTATTTATTTTATATCAGAGTAAAAGGCTGCCAAGTGAAAAGGTAAAGGTAATGCACGATATTATAAAGAATTGTTACGAGGGAATGTATGTATGTATTTGTTTATTTTTTTTCACGAGTTATATTCCTCTACATTTTTAGATACGTACAGCTTTATGGTTGAAAAAAATAATATAAAAAAAACACCCCATGAAATCCCACCATTCCGTTCGCTCGAAATGCTTCCATAAAATCGGCATTGAACAGAACATATTGACAAACAAGGCTCCGGAAACGTTATGACGCAACACAACATTAATGGAATAACAGGATTGAAATTAAATTAAACGGAAGAACGCCAACGGGAATGTGAAAACAGATGCTTATAACAGGAAACATTCATAGATTGGATGGAGGGAGGCACACAGGGAATCCACAACAGTATTATGGTGAATGTGTGGAGGATTCAATAATAGGACGGAGAGTGTGTTCAATAGGATCCAGATGAAAGGATCCAACTCCCTTATTAAGGTCAACAGGATTACTAGATGGAAGACTAGACAAAAAAAAAGTAACTGTAGATGAATAGCCAACAGCACTTTATATAATAAGTGTAATATCCATAATTATAAGACAATTAAGTGTAGTAGGTCGACAGGAAGCTGATGAAAGCTGATGAACAAGATGCTGTGAGAGGCCACTTACGGGAGATGGATGATGGTGGGTGCAGACGCAAGCACTGAGGGGGTGACTGGGTGCGTGCAGACGAGCAGGCGGATGTAAAGCAAGTTACTACGTCAAGTGTATTATTAAAGAAAATAAACATTCAGGCCACGAGATGTTTACACTGGGAAGGAAAGTGGTTGTTGAGTCCGCCTAAGAAGCTTTGAGAAGAGGCGTAAAAAAATACTCCACGAACGGGGCGACAAGGACCATAAAAATACTTACACTGCATTAACAAAACCATAACAAGACTCATATAGATAACCACAATCAAACACAAACACCGATAACATCAAAGAAACGCCACGCCTCTTTAAAACACAAGGAAAACAATCACCCAGCATGGTTACGACAAACAAACAATAAACACACACACACACACACACACACACACACACACACACACACACACACACACACACACACACACACACACACACACACACACACACACACACACACACACACACACACACACACACACACACACACACACACTAGCAATTAACAAGGGATGCAGAGGAACGGAGGAACCAATGAATATAAATAGTTCAACTGTTCCACTGATGAAGATAATGAAA
>JAXIVD010001508.1:70000-83880 GCA_036785275.1 Cancer borealis | reverse complement strand
CTATATGCTAAGTGTTTTAAAACTTTTCCTTCTAAATTAGCCGCCAGAGAACGTTTCGTAAGATTCTATTATTATTATTATTATTATTATTATTAATTATTATTATTATTATTATTATTATTATTATTATTATGACGATGATGTCTTATTATTTATTGAATTTCTATTTTTATATTCCAAGACAATTTTTGAAGCTCGTTGCTTTCTAGCTTCTTCATTATGTTACTTACTGTTGTTTATTATAGATAGATAGATAGATAAATAGATAGATAGAAAGATAGTTACATTAATAGATGGAAGAGGAATGAAACAACCTTCTTTTCCTTTTAACGTAACACAACTCAGTCTCTCTCTCTCTCTCTCTCTCTCTCTCTCTCTCTCTCTCTCTCCTCTCTCTCTCTCTCTCTCTCTCTCTCTCTCTCTCTCTCTCTCTCTCTCTCTCTCTCTTTTCAACACTGCTCCCTTTCTTTCCTCTCTGTCACTCCTTTCTACTCAAAACTCCTCTTTTTATCCCTCTTTTCCTCCCTCCTTTCTCTCTTCTTTCACATACCAATCACGGGCTTTTATTTATTCTTTTTTTTCCCTTCTTTCTCTCCTGACAGGAAAGAGAGATAAAAGAGCGACATGTTTGAGATAAAAACAAGAGCATGCAGAAACCCCTTTGTCGTTTTTATTTCCCCTAAAGATGGTGGAGATGGAGATATGGGGAGGAGAGGAGGAGGAAGAGGTGGATAAAGAGGATGGATGGAAAGAGGGAAGAGGAAAAAATGAAGGATAAAGGGATAGAGAAAATAAAGAAAGTGAAAAGAAGACAAAGGGGTTTAAAGGGAATTAATAGTTGAGGATGAAGGACGAATGGAAGGGAAGAAAAGAAAGTAAAGATGATCGGTAGAGAGATGGAAGAACAAGAAGATAGATAGGTGGAAGAAAGGAAAGAAGAGAAATGGTAGAATTCAATTAAGAAGGAAAATAGTGAGTAGAGGGAAAAATAGGATACAAAAGAAGTAGAGATAGTAAGGAAGGAAGGAAGGATAGATAGATGGAAGGATATTCATGTGCCTTCATGTAATTTACTGAATCCACGACTGCCAGTGATATTTTGGGCAGGCATTTTGAACTCTATATATTTTGAACTTGTAGAAAATAGTAATGGAGAGTTTGTATGCAGTGAAATTTTCGATATGGGAGTTTTTATAATATCTAAATAAAATATAGTGCGTAATGGTTTTTTTTTAGTAGTATTATGGTGACAATTATGACACTATAGTTTAATTAAGTGTTCTGTGGAATTACTATGACACGTAATCATTCATTAAGTAAAGCAATACATAATAACGAGGTGAAAACTACGTGAGAAAGCACTGATAACTATATTACATAAGTCTCCCATTAATTCAGACAAGAGAACTGGATGTCACACGCGTAAGAAACAAATAACTAATCACTTATATATATTGATACCATGAATAAAAAAAGATAATATACATCATTCTAAACTCACATTAGATATCAAAGTAAATAATTATAACTACGTACATATATTCCAGACAAGTATAAAACGTTTAGATTCTTATACTCACTCTCCCTACCTGTCCCTCCCTACTCTTCCTCCCCATCTATCTCCCGCTCTCCCCTTCCCTCTCGGCGCGTGTGTATTACTTGTGAGTGAGTGTAATCGTTCCCATCGTCTTCATCTCCCATCATCCGCGTCCTCGTCACCTCGTCGCCCCACACCTTCTGCCCACACCCTCCTAACACCCTTGGCTACAGAACAGGGCGCGGGAGAAGGCGTGGAAAGGTGTGAGGTGAGTGTAAAGTGAATTATTGTGTTATTGGGTGACGCTGCGCTCTGCTCCGCCAGCCAGGTTGAATTGATATACATAGGTTTGTGAATTATTTATTTTCATGGTATTTATTCCGTGATATATATAAGAGTTTGTTAGTGATCTGGTGTATTATTAGGATTGTTTTATTTATAGATGCAAGGCCATTTGGTGCAGGAGTGTCATATTATCTGTGTGTGTGTGTGTGTGTGTGTGTGTGTGTGTGTGTGTGTGTGTGTGTGTGTGTGTGTGTGTGTGTGTGTGTCACGCGTGATATGCTTGTGGGTTACGCCTATTCCGTCATTACTTTCCGTTGTAGTACGTAATAATAATAATAATAATAATAATAATAATAATAATAATAATAATAATAATAATAATAATAATACATAGCAATACATACTAATTGACTCAAACATTTACGTTCTTCATACTTACCTAACGAAGCTATTAAATTACTGTGACATAACGTATTAACTGAATAACATGACGTAGTGGCGGTCATTTCACTCGTCTTCGTACACACTGGGCTCGGCGGCGCTGCGGACGAGACTGTGACTACTGATTCGATGGTTCATAGTTCGCATCTCGGCCGCGTGCCACTTGGCGGGGGAAGCAGCGGTCCCTCGTTACCTCGGTAGTTAAGGTTTGGTGGTGTGTTACTTTACTATTATTTATTATTGCCATATTTTCTGTTCTGTGAAAATTTACTTCTTTGATCATAATCTTGCTTATATCTAGATTACAGTCTTGTTTCACACGCTCAAACCTCTCTCTCTCTCTCTCTCTCTCTCTCTCTCTCTCTCTCTCTCTCTCTCTCTCTCTCTCTCTCTCTCTCTCTCTCTCTCTCTCTCTTTATCTATTATGGTATGTTGTGATTAAGGTTAGGTTGGGTTATTTAAGGTTGTTATCAAGAGACTGAGAAGGAGTAGGAGAAAGGTACCGTATGTGTGTCATTTTCAATATGTTGGGATGTCAAGTGTTGTGTGTGTGTGTGTGTGTGTGTGTGTGTGTGTGTGTGTGTGTGTGTGTGTGTGTGTGTGTGTGTTCTCGTACAACAGTGAGGTGAGTCGTACCCTAACCTAAGATGTCCTTGCCATTTATATTCTCACGTTAGCACACACACACACACACACACACACACACACACACACACACACACACACACACACACACACACACACACACTAAGGGTACAATATTTAATTTTATTTGTTTTCACATTCAAATAATAGTTATCATAAACCAAAGAATAAATTACGATACGAATACTTGGGCAAAGTATTCGTATTCTTCGAACGATTTGACGAATAGTCGTATATATGCTATCAGATGTAACTATTGAACTGTTTACTTTGGTTTGAACGCAGCGAGACGTATTACAGTAAGCTATGAAGTGATTCCTTGGTTTGCAATGGAATGTTATGTGAAGTAAATGGAGAAAGTATTACTCAGTATATATATGTCCCGTAAGTTTCAGTTTGAGTCTGAAGAATAAATGTGAAGCTTCAAAGATGACATTGCTGTAGAAGGTAGATGATATTTCTTATTAATTTATTTTTTGTATTAACTACCAATCTATGTAAGCGTGAACTAATACAATATACTAGTACAGTACATAATGTTTTTTTTTAGCGAAGAGAACTTATGAATACTTTAACAAAACATTCGTATTACTTTTTCAATCGTAATGAAATTCTTAAGAAATATTAAGCAATCATAATGTATTCAAAATAACTCTTGTATTCACTCCAACCCCCATACATACACACACACACACACACACACACACACACACACACACACACACACACACACATACACACACACACACACACACACACACACACACACACACACACACACACACACACACACACACAGCCAGTCAGCCAGCAAGAACGTAATTAGAACCAATTCTTAAGGTGGGTGGCTATCGTAACATATTCGGAGGCGGTGAAGCCCTCCCATTGTGTGATATTAGGCACGGAAGGCGCAGGGGAGAGAATGAACGAGGTGAAAGCTTGGAAAATCAATTGAATCAGAAGGCCATTACTGAGGGCAGATATAAAGCGTTGAGGGGTGGAGATGGGAGAGGAAGAGTGGTTACGGGTGGGTGACTGTGTGTGTGGAGGTAGGTAAGGAAATATGCATTGTTAAAGAGAGAGAGAGAGAGAGAGAGAGAGAGAGAGAGAGAGAGAGAGAGAGAGAGAGAGAGAGAGAGAGAGAGAGAGACCTTATCGTAGGCAATGGAAAGTACATTATGGAGGCTTAGGAATGAAAAGTTCAAGGAGTAAAGGGAAACAAAATTGATGTTTGAAGATATTTTTAGATAATTCCTTATACAGGTTAATGAGAAAGTAATTAATGTAGTGAGAATTAGTAGCAATAGATTCAATTAGATTAAGTAGGTTATTTCAGGCACAGTTTAATATCCATATAATTAAAGTTGATAAAACACACACACACACACAAAACACACACACACACACACACACACACACACACACACACACACACACACACACACACACACACACACACACACACACAGAATCAGGTAGACAGCGACAGATAGCTAGAAATAACCAAACGACAAGAACAACCACACACAAACAAACACACAAACACCCTTCAAGTAAACAGGCAAACAAGCACAACCAAACACCAGGCACTTAACTTACTATACACAAACCATCAAGAATTAGACAAACAAACAAACATACAAATTAATCAATGAAAGAAGCCTAACCACACTGACCACTCCTCCTCCTCCTCCTCCTCCTCCTCCTCCTCCTCCTCCTCCTCCTCCTCCTCCTCGCCAGCATCACGCCCATCCACGCGAATCCCGACACTCCTTCTATTCAAGGGTTAAGAAGTGAGGAACCCGCATGGGATATTTTGTCTCCTCTTAGGTTACGGGCGCGCGGGGGACGTTTTCGGGGGTGACATGGAGACGAGGGTGTGGGTGTGGGTGGGTGAGGGTGGGTGGGTGGGTGGTGGACCCAGGTGAGGGTGGGTGGGTCGGGGTGTAGTGCTGGAGTCAGGTGGAAAAAAAGGAAGGAGGTAGAGTAGGATGAAGTTATTTGAGTAGAATGTTAATTGTGATGATGGTAGTGATGGTGGTGTTAGTGTTATTATTATTATTATTATTATTATTATTATTATTAGAAGTAGTAGTAGTAGTAGTAGTAGTAGTAGTAATAGTAGTGATAGTGGTGGTGACTAAGTTAACTTCAGTGGTTGCAGAATGTAAGGAATATAAAAGCTATGTTAGTGTCATGATTTAAGACAAGAAGAATTTGCATAATTTTTTGCCTCATTGAAGACGTCAGTATTTACATCATGATTACAGTCGTAACAACAAGACATCATGTTTGTGGTGAAAACCGGTTCATTTTGACCTGCAACTACTGCTACCACCACCACCACCACCATTACTACTACTATTACTACCACTACCACTACTACTACTATTACTACTACTACCACTACCACCACTACGTTTATATAGCAGTAATAAGGTTCAATAGCAGCACCAGCAGGATAGGTATAGTGGCTTTGCGCTGCACCACTCAACACAACGCGGTGGTACAGCAGCAGCAGCAGCAGCAGCAGCAGCAGCAGCAGCAGCAGCAGCAGCTCCGCGGGGAGACTTTAATCATAAAAATAAATCTACACCCGCAAATTGGACCTACCGTTAAAGGATGTTATGCAAAATTAACTTCGATTTTAAGTGAGCTAAAAGATGGCAAGAGAGTGGCATAGAGGGGGAGGGAAGGGGAAGGGGGTTGGGGGAGGGGTGAGGGGGTGAGGGGGGAGGGTGGGGGCGCCGTAAGTGGTCTGGCCCCCGGGAGATAGTTAAGGCATCACTGAGAGTGTCGGAAGGCGCCATTCTCCCGGCCTTACTGGCAGTCACCGCGGCTCCAATTTGCATAAAGTGACTGGGGGCGGTATTGCCACTACCCTGGGAGGCCGTAACCTTAATGGAGTCGTGAGGGTTCAATCAGAGCCCTGAATTATAGGCTTAACTTATTCATTTCCACATTTTTCTCTTCGGTGCCGACCGTTTGGCGGTTGGATGATCATGTGGGTGAGGAGGTAAAAAAAAGAAAAAGTACGTAGTATGTGTAAATTTTTCCTGGTTTAATATCATCATATCACGTCAGTTTGCGGTATTAGGCTTTTTTTATCACGAAGGGCCTGAAAACTGCACGTGAGGATGATCAGGGCACATCATATTACCTGGGAAGGGAAGGGAAGGGAAGGGATGGGATGGGAAGGGATGAGAAGGGAAGGGAAGGGAAGGAAGGCGAGGCGAGGCGGAGTACAACAAAAAAATGGGTGATGAGTAGGAGGACGACTTACGAGAGGAAGGAGAAGTTCGTTTGGGGTGACAGAGTGACGTCTTGTACAATTCCTATGCTAAGGTAATGACCGGGTCGTCCACCACCTGACGCAGCAGCCAATCAAAGCGAGACGGCCCAGGACTCACTCACACTCACTCACACTCACTCACTCACACTCACACTCACTCACTCACACTCACTCACACTCACTCACTCACACTCACTCACACTCACTTACACCCAAAAAGTCAATCCCCCGCCGACGACACAACAAAAAAAGCCGTGATTGAAGGTCTATTCACGCTCAACTACTGACCAAGAACGTGCCAGGCTGCCAAGTGACTCCGGTGCCAAGGTCATAGCCACCGCCCTCTCATCCCGCCCGGAGGTCCTTGCCCTTTTCCGGTTACTGGAGTTTAGGGGACGTGGAGTCTGTTCGGTGATGTAACTAGAGTGTGAGGCAACGTGACGAAGCGAGACAGCCACCGCACTCCCCTCTCTCCCTCCCTACCTAGCACGCACGTCCACCTCGTCCCTCCGCTAGTTTAAATATGCATGTCACCCCCTCTCAGCTGACACCTTCCTTCCTTCCTCCACCACTGTATGTACTATGTCCTTCCTCCCCTAGTTACTCCTCCCTCAAGTCCTCCTCCACCTCCCTAACCACAGTCCGTCCACGTGTCCCCTCCCCCGTGCACTTGCTTCCACCTGTGTTTCACCTGCCAACACAAGCATCTACACTTTCTCTCCACCACCATAATTACCCTCTGTCACCACCACCATATGTCAGTCACCCTCCACATGAGCCCTCCACCACAGTCTACCACCACACACCTTCCTCCTCTCCTCCCCACCACTACCATAGAATAAAAATGGTGGAGATGTTTTGTTCTACATGAAAGTCAGTCATAACCCAAAAAGTCTTGCCAACTAAATACCTATCTATCAAGAAGATATTTAGTAGTAGTGTAACTACACAGACAGTCTCGTTAGGTCTAGTAGGACTGTTGCTGTCTGTTCTTCCTTTGTACTCCTCGTTCTCCTCCTCTTCCGTGGTTTCCTCTTTTTATTTAAGCAAATTCATCCAACTATTTTTGATTTTGTCAGAGATTTAGAGCAATACATTTTTAGGGGGACGGAGGGTTGCGGAAGGGGAGGCCTGAACGCTTGGCAGGACCTGACCTGTTTACTGACCGATTTTTTCCTCTCTCTCTCTCTCTCTCTCTCTCTCTCTCTCTCTCTCTCTCTCTCTCTCTCTCTCTCTCTCTCTCTCTCTCTCTCTCTCTCTCTCTCTCTCTCTCTCGCAAATTCATCAAGCCGTTAACCCAGGAAATTCGTGGCGCCAAAACGCAGAATATATAATTTTTTAAAATAAATTTTTCTACGTGTGTGTACATTATAAATAATGAAAAAACGAACTAGACACAGTATTGGAATGGGATATGGTTTAAAAAGAAAAAAATATATATTTATGATTTTTCAACATAACTCTTTGTTATATCTGATGGGTATGTATCTCATGAAAAATAGTTATTTACTAAAGAAATTATACCATCAAACAAAAAATATTAGCTACTAAACTAAGATTCCAATTGAACAGGGTGCTTTATCTATCAATTGGTATTGTTATAAGGATTATCTGATATATTTTTCATCAACATTAGTGGATTATTAAATCCACCATAATATTTGTTTATCTTAAAATCAAAATCAATTTTTATCTAGAAAATAAAGTTTTCTGTGAAAAGATCTGAAACTTAGCTGGAAGTATTACATTATTCCAATGCACAATATAGTTTAAAAAGAACAAAATCCATTAGCAAAAAAAAAAATTTCCGACGAGTAGAAAAAATGACGAAAATACACGATAGGTTGAGATTAATTATACAAATCCACAAGAGTCTGTAGAATGGCTAAACGTGTGGTAAGGCTTAGTTATGAACTGGTTTGAGCTGTAAGAGTCATTACAAGAATATACGTGCAAGTTAAGACTATATGTGGTCCTAATGTTGATTAAGTCAATTACGGATAAGTACGAGAAATAATGAACAAACAAACTATGCGTAGGATTGGAATGGGATATGGTTTGAAAAAAAAAAGAGAAAAATATTTATGCTATTACAGCATAACTCTTTATTATATTTGAGAGGTATCTATCTCATGAAAATATTTATTTACTTAAAAAATTATACCATAAAATTTATTGAGTCTATATCAATGTTCTTTTTTGTTGGACCTTATAAATTACGTAGATATTTTTTTCCCATAGTAATTGTCTTTGCGTGTTATCAACTAAAAAATCCATTAACTTTTTGATATATGAATTACGTAAATTATAGTTAAACTTTACACTTATTATTATATACAAATAATACGACAACAGACCAAAAAAATATATGAATAAGTGAATAAACGATTGAGTGGAAGAATTTTAGTCCACACGAAACAAGTTTACAGCCGAGCATTTTGATGTCAGACGTGGGTTCGTTGCTGTCATCTTTCCAAACGTCAGCTTCCCTCGACATGGCGGCTGACAGGAGCGACAGGGCGCGACGTGGAGTCAGGATGGTAGCAGTGAGTGTCGCGCCTGTCAGGAGGGCGGGGGTGTAGACGGGGGCGGTGGGGGCGGGGGTGTCGAGGGGGGCGGGGATGGAATTGGCTGAACAAGACATACGACTCAAAGCAAACCGTGAATGTTAAAGTGAAAGCCGTTTATGTTTGGGAATCTGTCGTTTTGTTTCTTCGGTTTGAACGTTGATGAAGAGATGGATTGATATAAAGGTGTTTTGAATAGTGAAGTTTGATGACTAGGCTTCATGAATTAACGAGTCGGAATTAATGAACAAAACTAGTTAAATATATGTTTTTTCAATAGATTTAAAAAAATACGTTCGGGGAAACTGTACGTACTACTTTCATTAGTTTTATATTTCAACGATATTTTGTTCACCTATGCATCAATACCATAACTTCTGCTACAGTCATTCTCTAAACTATATCATGAAAACGAAATAAAGTACCACACATACATGTAATCATATATAGGAACACAAGAATGTTAATCACATCCAAATACAGACATAAGACAGACACAAGCAGACAGAGACATGAACGGAACGAGACAGGTAGTAGTGAGTAATGAGAGACAGGTGAGGCAGAGGGATGAGGGAGGTGGGACGGCTCTCAGCAAGTCATGAGTGATGAGGAGGCTTAGTGAGGCTGAGGCGCTGCAGGGGGGAGGAAGAGAGAGATGACGAGGGGAAAGTAGACCACAGAGGCGTAATGAATTTGATCCTAGGGAAGAATATAAAGAATCTTACTCGTTGGTGTCATCGCAAAGGACTAAGGGAAAGGAAGTGGATTGAAAGCGTCCCAGTGGTGGTAGATTCAAGGTGATTTGATAAGTTTGTGGCCTAAAGCACGAAGAAGGATATTAGTTATGTATTTCCAGCTTAATTTGCATGCAGTTCAAGTCTTTAAATGCTTACTTAAGAGGTTTGCAGTTCCCTGATTCATTCTTGCTGTTAGTGAACTATGTTGAAAAATGCCTATCGATTTGTTTTAAAGCAAATTTTTATACCTCAAGCCACGAACTTATCAATCAACCACACACGTACGTCCATTCTAAGCACCTTTATATCTCCATCCACCTGTTCATATTTCTTTATTAATAATTTCTTCTATCATGAAAACTTTCTTATCGTTTCACTCGGTATCATCTTCCTTCCACACACACACACACACACACACACACACACACACACACACACACACACACACACACACACACACACACACACACACACACACGTCTCCAGATGAAGCACTGCGATGCGTGGGCGTCTAGCTCCGTCACGGGTCACGGGTGAGGGAATGTGGTGATGGTGGTGGTGGTGGTGATGGTGGTGGTGATGGTGGTGGTGGTGGTGGTGATGGTAGTGGCTTAGGACGTGTACGGTGTTGCGAGGGAATTAGGTGGCGTCTCGTGTGAAGCTGAAAAATAAGCACCGAATATGCAAGGGTGAAAGGCGGCTTGTATATGTAGACACGATGTATATGTACGCCACGTAATGCATACAGAGGACTCCCACTTCAATAGTAACGTGAGGGAAAGACACTGATACATTACTAACTCATTACATAACTCTCACAGGAATCAAGTGACGGCTACACGCTGGAGTGGGCCTATCAGTGTTACAAGTTACGTGTTGGGAATAAATGTTCACTATATTAAACCAAGGTGTGGGTGGGTAAGGGTGAGGGTGTGTGTGTGTGTGAGGGGGGGGAGGGGGTTGGTTAGGCGAGGTGTGTGTTGCAGGGGAGCACCAGGACGAGCGAGGAAACCCGTCAAATCAGACACTGAAATGTCAGGGGTTGTGTGTGGCACTGCATGGTGGTGGTGGTGGTGGTGGTGTGACGGACAGGTGATTTTTTTTCCTATTTTTTTTGTGTGTGCGTGCGTGTGTGTGTGTCGCCAGAAATCGCATTACTCTACTGACGCAACAAGAGATAAACAGGAGGAGGAGGAGAAGGAGGAAGAGAAAGAGGAGGAGAAGGAGGAGGAGGAGGAGGAGGAGGAGGAGAAGGAAGAATACTGCGTTGACATACGTACTTAATAAACTAGTCCTCCATAGTTGATCAGGACACAATAACCTAACCTAAAACAACCTAACCTAACCTCTTCAACACTGCAGTAGATGTAGTGTAATTATTCCCCGCGGCTTCAACACACCTCAAGCCACACAAAGTGATTAGGTCGTGGCATTATTTGGCTTCTGTTATATAATTAGCGGTGTTTTTTTGCTCTTTACTTACTGTTGCTGTGCTGTTTTTGCCTGCCTTGCTTGCTTGCTTGCTTGCTTGCTTATTTATTTTTACTTGTTTGCACCTCACTAACTCTCAGCTTAGTTTTACTATTAGCATATATAGAACTCTTGTGTTTTTCGTCCCTCGTTCTGTTTTCATTGTCTTGTTTTCTATTAACTCGCTGATTTTTCCCCGTAATACTGAATTCAATTATATTATAAGTTACTACTTCCCATTCTCTTTGCATTGAGTTCAGTTTCTTCATCAGGGAAAGTAATATCGTGTCAGTGTAGTGGTTTAACATTACATACGAACAATGCATAGTGAAGGTAGAATTGATACCCTCTTAAACATTATAATTTCCTCTATCTATTTCAATATTTTTTGTATATATTTAACTATTATTGAAAACTTTCATTAGTACCCCTTCACCCACCCACCCAGACCCAACATTTTCTTAACAAAAGACTCCAATACTTCTTTCTTTTCATTTTTCCTCTCTTTTCTCCTCCCCTTCCTCTCCCTCCCTACCCTACCGTACCTTACCCTGCCCCTACCCTGCCCCTCCCGTGTTAATGATTGGCACACGATACAATTTCCGTGGCAGGGGAAGGAAGCGCCTCCACCCCCTGCCTCCCTTCATCACGACCTCCAAAAAAATACCTGCTGACAACCCTGATCCGCCTTCCCCCCAAACGCCCCTCACCCCTGCCTACCTTACCTTACCTTCCTTCACCTCTCCCCTTTACCTGTCCCCTTCCCTACCTTCGTCTACCTTCGTGGGTAAAGCAGAAGGTAAATCCTGTTCCCATGGTATTAAATATGGTGTTTATTACTTTTTTTTTTAGTTTATGAGGAATATTTTTAGATTATTTTTGTGGTGCATCTTTGGGGTAGAGTTATTTTTAAATTCTTTTATTTTAGGTGAGGTTTAGTGATTTCTATTTATTTATTCTTATAATTTATCATCATTATAATCATTAGCATTATCACTACTACTACTACTACTACTACTACTACTACTACTACTACTACTACTACTACTACTACTACCACCACCAGCATCGCTGACCTCACTCCATCTACTACGTCTCTAATTCGTTTCATTACGGTTAGTATAAGTATCACCTTCCACACGGCCCCTCCCCCCAAACACACACACACACACACACACACACACACACACACACACACACACACACACACACACACACACACACACACACACACACACAAACACAGCCATGGCCACCCCGCGTGCGTCACACCTGGGGCGCCGAAATGGTTAGTGTGTGGTGGTTTGAGGTGAGATAAAGTCAGCATCTGTCAGCATCTGCCTGGAGAGATGGGTAATTTCTGGGTTCTAATGTGGAGGAGGAGGTATCGACTGCTCGCCCCGATGCCCCGATAAGGGAATGAGGGTGGAGGAGGAGGAGGAGGAGGAGGAGGAGGAAGAAGAAGAAATCGGTCCTAAGAGTGACTTTAGCCAGATGTGGAGATGACCCCGGGTGTGGCTCGCTAGCTGGCACGCAAAGGGCACCTCCACTACTCCACCCTACCCCTGGGAAAACCAATACACACACACACACACACACACACACACACACACACACACACACACACACACACACACACACACACACACACACACACACACCGTTACACTTTCATTTATTAGTCAAAATTTCTCTTACGTGTCTCTGCATAAGGTAGTAATTGGTCCCCATAGTTCAAAATTCTTCTATGTACTCCTCTTTTTAGACATATCAGGGCAGGTACAGGCAGGTAGTGGCAGCCATACATGTCTTGCTATTACAGTAGGGGATGAAAGACTTTCTACCATATGTCTATCATCATTGTATAGCCATTCACTGTCATTATCAACCTTTGTTATATACAAAGTGCACTGCAGGACAAAGAAGAAGGCTGCTGCTGCTGCTGCTCTCTCTCTATACTTTCTCATCTCATCTCCTCTCAGT
The DNA here is from genome assembly GCA_036785275.1 of Cancer borealis. Classification (NCBI taxonomy): domain Eukaryota; kingdom Metazoa; phylum Arthropoda; class Malacostraca; order Decapoda; family Cancridae; genus Cancer; species Cancer borealis. The sequence continues at coordinate 70,923 of JAXIVD010001508.1, read as the reverse complement.
CTGGTTTCGATCTCCCGCCTCGACGTAAGCAATGAGTCTCCTGCTTTCCTTTCCTCGCCTCTTCCTCCTCCCTGGTTTTATTTATTGTTATTCTCCGTCTCTGTTCCTCGTCAGGGTTGATAGACTGGTAGATACATACGTGTTTGAGATAACTGTTCTCCTTTTTGTTATTCTATAGAGATAACTTGATTTTGTTATATATATGATATCACCTTTTTTCTCTTGTACATATTTTCTTTATTTCTTTTCTTTCTTTCTTTCTTTCTGTATGTATGTATGTCTTTCTATTTTTTTTCTCTCTCTCTCTTTCTCTCACGCAGGAATAACAGGAAACTAAACACCACAAGCGCAGTCTAGATTGGCGTTGCTTTATCTGTGTTTTTATGCAACAAATACTCAAGTTTCTCGTGTTTTTATCTGTTTTTATTTCGATCTTATTGTATGTTTTTTTTTTTTATGTCTTCAGGTATCATATTATTATTGTTATTGTTATTATTTTTTTCCTCGTTATTATTGTTGTTATTTGAGAGAAGAGATAATATATGATAGTTGATAGAATAGGATAGAATAGCATAGCATAAGATAGGATAGGATAGAGAAGAGAAGAAGAGAAGATAATAGAGAAGAAAAGAAAAGAAAAAGAATAACGAGGGAAAGCAAATCAAATCAAACAAAATAAAATTAAACTAAAAATCATTAAAAGAGAAGAATAAACAAGGAAAGAGGACACAAAAAGAAGTAAAAAAAAAAAAAGCTTCATTTACTGCATACTAACGTGACGATTGTAATCAGAAGTGTGAGTGAATGACTAGAATTACGTGTTATGCCCGTAACGTGAGGCTGCATCAGTGAAGAGCACGGCAGACTGTAACCCAAGGCACCTCACTTCACCTAACCTCACCCCTCCCTCACCCCTCATCCTC
>JAXIVD010001508.1:52500-60000 GCA_036785275.1 Cancer borealis | reverse complement strand
CTGCCACACTCTCTCCCACCCTACCACCCTTCCACCTTCCCTCCCTCGTCTCCCTGTAGCGGCGCCTCCCTCAACCCTCCCTACAGTGTACCCTTTCGGCCCCATATTCCGGGTACATTCGTCACCACCTTGTCACCTTCCCTACGAATAGATCACATGCGGTTTTCTTTAGAGGTACAGACGTAGGGAAAACTTGGCTGGTTCTCTTAATTAAAAAGTTCCCTGTGATCTAGTGTATTTATTGATTTAGTTAAGGTGATGCTTGTGTTGTATTGGGATGCATAAGCTGTTCTATTTTATGTATTTATTTATTTATTTATTTAGTTTATTTATTTTTTTATTTTAGTTAAGTCAATGCACGTGTTGTTTTATAGAATGATTAAGTGGCTCTATGTATAATCTCGAATGTATTTTTTTTTGTCATATCCATGCTTGTACAGTTACGTAACTTAATATAACGTAAGGTAACCTAACATGCTTTAGATGCTGCCGCCGCCGCCACCACCACCACCACCATGACATAGTTTAAAATAACGTTTAGATCTTGTTTTTAAATCCCACCAACAGCGACTCAAGGGTTTTGCATCATTAATTGACACGAAGTTTTCAAAGGAATTCTTAAAAAGTATCTTGAATATCTTATAGTATTCAGATTTATGCAGATTTATTCTATGTAAAACGGAAAAATAATAAAAAATATCGGATTATCATACTATTTTTTTATATATACCTTTTCACTTTTGATCATGAATGCTTAAGTAAGTTAGTGAACTCATAAAATAAAGAATTGTGAGCCAGAAACATGTGCAATACTTTCTAATAACCTTATGAAACACTACACTACATACATACATACATACATACATACATACATACATACATACATACATACATACATACATACATCCAGAAAAAATATATATAACAAAAAAATTGGAAAAATGTTTGTGGTGGTGGTGGTGGTTGAATTTTTTTTACTTTTTCTTTTTCAATGTGTCCTGAAAAGTGTCTGAAAAAGATCGTGAAAGGATCAAAGGAGAAGAAGCGCCGATGAAATAAGAAGCAGCGAGATCACACTTAAAGGCAACGCTAAATTTGGAAAGTAATTAAGAGCTTTGCGTGTGTGTGTGTGTGTGTGTGTGTGTGTGTGAGTCAGAAGCAGCTGATGGAAGTAAAGTGTTCTTGTTGTATGATTATATAAAGCCAGAGTTGCTATGTGTGTGTGTGTGTGTGTGTGTGTGTGTGTGTGTGTGTGTGTGTGTGTGTGTGTGTGTGTGTGTGTGTGTGTGTGTGTGTTTCAGAGGAAGTGATTAGTTAGTAAAAACTGTTTCAATGATTACTCTCTCTCTCTCTCTCTCTCTCTCTCTCTCTCTCTCTCTCTCTCTCTCTCTCTCTCTCTCTCTCTCTCTCTCTCTCTCTCTCTCTCTCTCTCTCTCTCTCTCTCTCTCTTTCTCTCTCTCTGGTATACATGATCGAGTTATTCTAATTACCTAGTCATCTGGCAGTAATTGGCACCTAATTAATCCTCAACTCCTCCTCCTCCTCCTCCTCCTCCTCCTCCTCCTCCTCCTCCTCCTCCTCCTCCTCCTCCTCCTCCTTCTCCTCCTCTTCCTCTTTCTCTTCCTGAAACTAAGAAACCAAGACGTGAGATAGCATTAAACCCTATATTTAGGACTAATCATACCAACCATTTCCATACCGCTAAGCATATCCCCTTATAATCACGGCTTCAAAATAGATACTTAACTTAATGAATAGATACAAATAAATGAAAGTAAGTTTGAAATACGAATGAATAGTGAAAGTTCGTTTATAATGCACCTGACCAGCTTTCTGAGTCAAGTAACCTAACCTAACCTAACATAACCTAAATTAACATAATCCATTGTAAACTAACCTAAACTAAATTGATCTAACCTAACCTCCTATACTAAATTAATCTAACCTAACCTTATCTGACCTCACCTAACCTAATCTTACCTAACCTAACCTAACCTAACTAACCTCACATTACAAGCTATCCTAACTTAATTAACCTAACCTAATCTAATTTAACCTAACCCATTAAGGTAAATAATGGGAAAGACTGAGTATATTTTGTTTTTCTTCTTATATATCAACTAATAATTTTGACACTTTTAAGATTCTCACGCAAACTTGTGACATCCTTACCCAATGCACTCACACTTACGTCACCTTTACGTACTTAATGCAGGTACGTGTAAGAAGGTGTAATATACGTGCAGGGTATAACTTAATACATACGTTTACCTGCCTGGTTGGCTTGGTTTCCGTGCCTGTGATTGGAAGAGTGATATCTATTTTTACCATACCATTAGTCATGATCATTATACCGTTAACCATTACTGTTGTATCGTTACCGTTGTACCATTAGTCTCCAACAGCACAAACAGTATAGATCTGGACATTAATCTTATCCCCTTTATACACACACACATACATACAAACACACACACACACACACACACACACACACACACACACACACACACACACACACACACACACACACACACACACACACACACACACACACACACTAATCTATAATCTCACTATACCTTCTTGCCTCTCTCACCCCTACACCCTTCCATACACATACATACATAAACAGGTAGCCAACTTTCCCTTAGTATTACACACACTTAGTATACACACACTCATAAAATGAATAATAAATAAAAATCGAAAAATTAATTAAATAGCTAAATGAGAAATATATAAATAAGTTTCTAAGTCACAACGCAAAACATTAATTTCTCATTAGTAAAAAAAAAAAAAATAGAATCACGTGACATGAGATAATTTATATTCTCTTAGTCATAAAGTTTGATTTATTTCCTTTTACCTACCCATTTATTTCAGATTTTTTTTTACAATATAATTTGATTTATTTTAGTATTTTATTATTTTTACACTCTATACATGAAACTAAAAAATAATGATACTCCATTCCACTCCATTCCACCACTACTCCACATGAACACAGACTCCTCCTCCCTCCCACCACCACCAGATTTCCACTAATACTTACTTATACATATCCTCCATTCTTCACCTCACTCACTCCTCACTCAACACCTCATACATACATTATACTTACACCCCACGCCTGTTATTGATTTGAGTGAGTGAGTGCGTGCGAGGCGGAGATGTCACTAAGCGTTACGTGCAGAGGAAATCACTCAAGTAAAAGCATACCTAGAAGAGGAGGAGATGTAAAGGAAGTGAAAGGAGGAGGAGGAAGAGCATGAAAGGAGAGTATTAGAACTGAATTATTTTTGCGTTGACATTGAAAGAAGTGAAAGTGTCCCGTGGATGAGATTAATAGTTTGTGTTGAGGTGAGTTTGAAAAGGAGAAATTGAGGTGATGATATGAGCTTGATGGATAGTTTTTTTTCTTCAAATTTTCTCTCTCTCTCACTGGCACTTCATCTTCTTTTTCTTCCTTTACTGGTCATGTCATCTGCAGGAGTCTTGTAGAGGTGGATTAAGTGAGTGGGTGAGTGACTGAGGGTTGACTGACTAGCAAGGGAAACCAGGGACTGACTAGGGACTGACTGACCTTGTTAACAGTTCATCACCCTTACTAGTACTTACCTATAACATGTCTCGTACTAGTTAAGACATGAACGTGTAGACTCATGTGTGTGTGTGTGTGTGTGTGTGTGTGTGTGTGTTAGAGTGAAGTACACACACGAAAAATATTAATTACTCTAGTAAGATATGCTATAAGTTCACTGACACACACACACACACACACACACACACACACACACACACACACACACACACACACACACACACACACACACACACACACACACACGCAAACCTTTCTAAAAGTCATGTACACCTCAATTGGTTTCATATCATCTAACTTATGAGCGGAAAGCGATATTTTATTTTATTTTCGTGTATTTATTTTTCATGAGACGAATGGCCAGGTGAGCTTAGCACTTTTCCGCCTCATAAGAGCACACAAGGGGCTTCTTGCACCTCAACACATGATTAGGTTGCAACATACGAGGCAGGGAAAGATTGGCATAAAACCCAATCTGATTTGCTCACTCCCGTATTAGGTGTGCTTCATTTTTTTTCATTAATGGGGGTGTGTGCAACCAGGAAGTTTGTCTATTATTACTAAGTGCTGGACAGGAGAGTAGAGGGAGGGAGAAGGAGGGAGGGAGGTGGAGGGAGGGAGAGAAGGAGGGGAAAGGAGGAAAACGTTCTTCATTTCTTTAATACTCTACCTATTTATCTCTCTCTCTCTCTCTCTCTCTCTCTCTCTCTCTCTCTCTCTCTCTCTCTCTCTCTCTCTCTCTCTCTCTCTCTCTCTCTCTTTTATAAACCTATTCCTTATTCCAATACCACTTATGAATTGTCAAAGGGTTAGAAAAAAATACACGTTCCTTACATTTTCCTGCACTGCCATTCAGGAGGAGGAGGAGGAGGAGAAGGAAGAGGAGGAAGAGGAGGAGGAAGAGGAGGAGGAGGAGGAAGAGGAGGAGGAGGAGGAAGAGGAGGAGGAGGAGGAGGGAATGGCCTTTCTTCCATTTTTTCAGTCTTGGAAGGAAATACACTATTAGCTCCCTAAAAGTAAACAGTAAAAGTCTCTCTCTCTCTCTCTCTCTCTCTCTCTCTCTCTCTCTCTCTCTCTCTCTCTCTCTCTCTCTCTCTCTCTCTCTCTCTCTCTCTCTCTCTCTCTCTTCTCTCTCTCTCTCTCTCTCTCTCTCTCTCTCTCTCTCTCTCTCTCTCTCTCTCTCTCTCATGTTAGATTCGCATAAAAGATAAGAAAAAAGCTAGAAAGTTGTATAGGGAATCAAGAAAAGGAGGAGGAAAAGGAAGAGGAGGAGGAGGAAGAAGAGGAGGAGGAGGAGAAGAAGGACGAGAAGGACGCCCACCTAACCCCCAACCCCCCCATCCCCTCCCTTCTTTCGTTCATTGGAGAGGAAAATGGAGAGAGGCATTCTTCTCTCCCGTGGCTCTAAGGAATTCTCTCTAATGGCTAAAATAAAGCTTAGAGCCCCGTGCCGGCCTGCTAATGCCCTTCTTAATGAAAAGGTTGTGTAGGGCTATACACTCCCCATTTTCTTTACCTCAATCCTTATTTTTTTTCTCTATAGTCTCCCCTCGTGCCATGTTTATCCCTCATTTTATTCTATCTCATGTTGTGGATTTATGATTATTTTTTATGTACGTTAATGAGTTATTATGGGGAAGGAAGGAGGGAAGGAGGGTAAGAGAGGAAGAGGAATTAGGAGTAAGTAAGAGAGAGAAATATGGAAAAAGCAAGGAAAATATGAGATGTTTTGAATGTTTGTTTTGCTTGTGTAGGGTGTGTGTGTGTGTGTGTGTGTGTGTGTGTGTGTGTGTGTGTGTGTGTGTGTGTGTGTGTGTGTGTGTGTGTGTATTTGTCTGTGAGTTGATAGAAATGATTTTTTTGTGTGTATATGTGTACTGTTATATATACATCATTTTATGCACTTTTATGTTGTTGTTTTGGCTTATTGCCTCCTGGCTTTTATTGCCAACACATGCTCGTTTGTCTAAGAGAAAAGCAATATTAGGAATCAATGTAGAAAGGCTACGTATACACATATGTCATTGTCGTATCAATATTTTACCTGAAATCGAATACACTCCAATCAATAAAAAAAAAAAAACTAAGTGACTCGTGTACTTGTGGTGGGGAAGGGAAGGAACAGGTGTGTAAACAAGGCAGGTGAGACAGGTAAATGTAGGTAATTAAATGCAAAGGTAGATAGGCATAAAACAGGAGGAAACAGGATGTGTAAATTTGTAGGCTTCGTGTTAGCATATTGATTTTTTTGACGTAATGGTAAAAAGCTTATTATTCTTCCTCGTGGAGTGGCTAAATGGAGGGATTATGGGAGGAGAGAGGAAGAGGGAGAAAGGGGAGTAGGAAGGGAAATATACGAAGAAGGAAGGAGGGTTCGAACATGTGGAATGAGGAATGGGTGAATTTGAAGAGTAATGATCCCCTCTCTCTCCTCTCTCCCTCTCTCCCTCTCTCCCTCCCCTTCCCTCTTTTACATACACAAACACATAACGAGCGTTAATACACCTTCATAAATCATGGCGTGGAAATACTTACAACATTCATACGTTTAGTAATAGGTGTCATATTTCCCTTTTTCCAATTTATAACTTTAGTATGATTGTCTAAAATATGAATAACTTTAATTTGATACTAAAATAATACTGAAAATAGTAATGCCATAAGTTGTTTAAGAGATGAAGAAACTTAATAATAATACGTAATGAAGTAATGTGGAAATTTTAACGAGATGCCCCCTGTTGCCTTAGTTTGGCTTAACAACAGAAAACGGGTCTCGCATCGCTCTATGGCCACCGTGATAGCGTCATTAATATTAATTTCAGAGTTAGACGTGATACTTAACGGTAAGTGGGGGAGGAATTAAGGGGATAAACGAAGGGGGAAACAGACGTAGGGTGTGTATATGTGTGTGTGTGTGTGTGTGTGTGTGTGTGTGTGTGTGTGTGTGTGTGTGTGTGTGTGTGTGTGTGTGTGTGTGTGTGTGTGTGTGTGTTATTTTCTAAGTATTTTGTTAGAACAGTATGGATGACGTGAAGAAAGGAAGGAAACGAAACGAAAGAAAAGGTTAGAAAGTGTTAGAAGAGAAGGGCAAGGGAAGGAAACAACTAGGAGAAAAAAAGAAGAGGATATGAATCACTTTTATTATCACTAAATAAAATTTTTTTAAATGGCAGTTTGAACCCCGAGAAAGGCGTATTTTAGTATAATTCTTACAGGAACACGTTTGGCATGCTGGGTCAGTAAGTCTGGTCATAGGTCTAGTAAATCAGGTTAAACAGATGGCCATGACTAAAACACTGTTAAGGCTGCGAAGTATTGTGATCGTGAGTAGGAGGAAGGGACTAGGAGATAAAAACCTGAAGAAGAAAAAAAAGGTAGATCTAGTTAAAGACTCATTTCTCATTATTATAAGTAAATTTCAACCTGTTTTTTTTAACGTATTATTAACAATAAGAGGTAGAACATTATAATATTACCGGTAAAAACCCCCCAGTAAAATAATGAATATAGTCTATGCTGTTCTATTACGTATCTTAGGCAAGTAACAATAAGACACAAAACATTATAGTACTACCGACAAAAAAGAAAAAGAAAACAAGTCAAATAATGGATATAGTCTATGGCCCGCACGTGTTATCATCATTATCCACTTAATTGCGAGTGTTGCATTATGTAGTAAGCGAGACAAACACAACAAGCGTCAAGGTAGTAGGAACTGGGAGTCTTGAAGCTGGTACAGGTGACTTTCCGGCGGCGTGTGTTTGTATCTTCTTAAGTAGTGTTGAGGTATCTTTCTTGCGCTTCGTTGCCTTCAGTGGACAAGTTCTCACCCATCACTCCTTCGCCTGATTAGACTCCCGCCCTTAACCACACTAAACAAGCCGCTCATTATGTGG
>JAXIVD010001508.1:47500-50000 GCA_036785275.1 Cancer borealis | reverse complement strand
CGTTTAGCCAGGCTTCTATACAGCGTTGGCAGGACACAGTTTAATCGTTGTTGTGATCTTACGCCAGCCATGTGTGGAGTGTTGAAAGGGACCGTGGAAGGTGAGGTGTTGGGCTTCGATGCCTTTGTGACAGAGCCGTTATCTTGCCAAGCTCCCCAACGAGGCTCACCGTCCATTATGGGGGTTAGGCGGGGCTTCAGGTGGTGTGCAGGGGTGTTAGTGTGATGGGAAGGCAGGATGTGTACTTAGGTGTTAGTGAGCTGGCTTTTTTGTGGCTTTTTTTATGCAAGAGAGAGATGGAGAGGATAAATAGTGTGTTTAAAATAATGTTATTACTGGGATGCTTTGATGCAGTTGTTAATATGTTTGAGAGTGAAATATTCATGATATTGTGAATGTTAGTATAATCTTTGACTCTTCCTTTCCTTCTTCCTGCAGCGTGTGAAGGCAAGGCAAGCTGGGTCAGGTTGGTGCGGGGGCGTTGTGTTCGGACGCCGCCACCACCACCACCACCACCACGACACCCCTGCCGCCACCTGCAGCAGTGCACACATCACTGCATAACAAGGTACGAGAGTCTTGGTAAACTTTTGGAAGGAGGTGAGACTTGGACTCGTGTTTAACATCATTAATAAGATGCTGAAAGGTTCGTTGTAATTGATCGAGTGACGTCACCGCGGGTCAGGCTGGGTCACTCGCTGTGTGCCCGTGTGACGTCATCAGGGTGCCCTTATGGCAGCCCATCCACCTGTGGCGTTAAGGGTGCAACCTCACATTACCTCACACTAAACAAAGAATTTTCTGAAGGCGGGATTCCATCGAGGCAACACAGGCAACATGGGACTTGCCTGGCCTTCAATATTTAGGTTGATTGCGGCTTTCAATCAAGAGACATGTTGACTGCGACAAGTGAACATTTTGTTTCCTGTAGCATGCCACGTGGCAATGTTTATGTTGAATGCCACAAAACCATTTCCACCGATTCAACAAAAACTGAGTCAGTTGTCAACACAATGTCTCACCAGACAGTCGCTGCTGCTGTGTATCTCGTGTTGAGCAATGCTCGCAAAAATACTAAAAGAAAGCACTGATGGTGGAAAAATTAGCTGTTTATGAGCAGTAACATTGCTCAAAATTATATTTTCGAAAAGTTGCTAGCCGATGACAAATCACTATTCAAGAACTTTTCAAAGATGAGTGTGGAAGATTTCAATTATCCTCTCCACAAAATTTCTCCCAAAATTGGGAAGAGCGACACGAATTACTGGGACGCCATCCCACCCAAAATGAGACTTGTAGTGACATGCGCTTCTCAGCAACCGGAGACAGCTACAAGACCCTCATGAATGTACTTCTTCAGAGCTTCTGAGTCGACTATTTTGAAGACTGTGCCGGAAGTCTGTATTAAGTGTATTAATAGTACCTCTACTACTTATATTATTATTACTACTATCATGATGATTATAATATTGAAATAATTTTGGAATATGCGTTGAGTGAGTTGGAGAATATGACCAAATTGATAACGGAAAAGTGAGAGTATATCTTGATTCGTAACACAAATCGTTCTTATTTCTTCATCTGTTTCTTACCTGCACTAGTTTGAGAGTTCAGGAAGTGGTGCATACAAAATGTAATTTCTAATCTATGCCGTGAACTTTAAGAACACTCCACAACCTCACTCCTCCGTGTAAAGGTTAAAGATATTTATCTATAAGCAGAGCCGCTGAATTTACTTTACCTCGCCAATAATACGTGTGTGTGTGAGAAGCAGCTTTGATATCTGACTGTGAACTGATCTTTTGACTTGCCTCAGTTACCGCAACAACACTCAACGTGACTTGCATCAAACATCACATCAGAACATCAAAACTTCAGTCAAGGAAATGACAACAATAACGAAAAAGTGCAGCAAAACCTTGTAAGTCAATTAGTGGCATTAATGTGTGTATATTGTGCTTCATCTGACGTGGTATGTCTTACTATTTATAGAATGTTCGCACGGGAAAAAAAATTGCATTAATTTCCTGTTCTCACTATTTATATAATTTCCACGGTTTGATGAGCGATAATTTAGAGATTTTTATGTTGTGTTGAGGAAGATAAGCGTCTAGACAGCAAGTGAATAATGTTATATTTGGTACGAAGACAGCTTCATTTGTTAGGTTAGGTGTTATTATTATTATTATTATTATTATTATTATTATTATTATTATTATTATTATTATTATTATTATTATTATTATATATGTTTTTATTATACGAGTAAAGTAAAGGACACACACACACACACACACACACACACACACACACACACACACACACACACACACACACACACACACACACACACACACACACACATCAAAGCAGTGTACAATCACGCATGCAAACAGTGACATTGATTTCGTTCGATTGAAATTTTATCCAGATATATTGTGATATTTTGCACGAATTGCAAACAAAAAATGAATTGATAGAACCAAATATGAAAGCTAAA
>JAXIVD010001508.1:30000-37500 GCA_036785275.1 Cancer borealis | reverse complement strand
TTGAAAGATAATACACGAAATAAACAATAAAATACATGTACACGAAATATCAATATAAAAAAAACCGCGGAAAGTTGAAATCGATTCCCACCGTTGTATTGAAATAAAATAAAGAATAAGAACAAGAAAAGGAGCTCACGAGAACAATGCAACTAAGACAAACAAAACAACAAATATAAAAAAGAATAAAGTGCAGCTAAAGAATAAAACAAAGAAATTAACACTTTCCCGTAGCAGCCTTGACCCAACATGAGAAGAAAGGAAGGAAGGAAGGAGAGAGAGAGAGAGAGAGAGAGAGAGAGAGAGAGAGAGAGAGAGAGAGAGAGAGAGAGAGAGAGAGAGAGAGAGAGAGAGAGAGAGTTTGTAAGGAAGACAATAATGATGATGATAATGATGATGATGGTGGTGATAATGGTGATGGTGATGTGTTGCAGGAATTAAGTTGAAGAATCGACATAGCTAATGGCTGAAAACACACACACACATACACACACACACACACACACACACACACACACACACACACACACACACACACACACACACACACACACACACACACACACACACACACACAAAGTAACCTTCCTACACGCCTTTCACGCCAGAAAATATATGTAAAAAAAAGTGCAGGTTTAGAGAATAATTGCAATGTTACATCCAATATATATTTGTTGGTAGAAAAATAAGACGAAAACCTTACTCAATTATTATATACTTGTTTTTTTTCTTATTTTTGTTCCTGTTCATTATTATTTTTATTTTTATTATTATTATTATTATTATTATTATTATTATTATTATTATCATTATTATTATTATTATCATTATTATTATTATTATCATCTTTCTTCTTCATTTTCTCCCTTCATCTCTTCTTGCTGCAGATTCACCCTGTCACTTACCACCTGCTCCTCCTTCTCCTCCCCCTCCTCCTCCTCCTCCTCCTCCTCCTCCTCCTCCTCCTCCTCCTCCTCCTCCTCCTCCTCCTCCTTCTTCGCTTCTACCTGTTAGTAAAATGAATAAAGAAAAAGATGCAGTTAGAAGGAACAACCGGTTTACTTCCGAACTTCTTTTTCTTTTTTTTCATTCAGTAATTTGGGTGAAAGTTTGGGAATCAGATTGAAATTGTTTTCCGATCTTTTTATCGCGAGGTTCACTTTGCTCGCTGTGGAGAAAAAAAATACATAAAAAAGAGTAGCATTAATAATAAGAGAAAAAATATATAGTTATCTAAAGAATAGTAATGATAGAGAAAAAGTGAGAAAAATGTTATTTGGTAAGAGGACCCCCAAAATTTTTCTACCCTGGGAAAATGTGTATAATAATAAAAACAGAAAACCAACCATAAAACTGTCAGTAGTAGCCTCTCTCACCACCTTCAGGAGCACGACTCGCCCTCAGGAGCAGGAACGGCGCTGCCTTTCCACGCCCATCCCCTCTCTCCCCTCCCACACCTACTGGATGCCCCCGGTCCCCCCCTCCCCCCCCCAAACCATCAGTATGCACACCTGACACTCGGGGGCTCCTTCCTATATCAGATCAACTACAAACATTTATATATTATTTCTTCTCTTCTCGTTAACTTCATCCCAGTCTTTTAAAACAACGAGAGAGAGAGTGTGTGTGTGTGTGTGTGTGTGTGTGTGTGTGTGTGTGTGTGTGTGTGTGTGTGTGTGTGTGTGTGTGTGTGTGTGTGTGTGTGTGTGTGTGTGTTGCTGACCCAGAGTTCATTACCTGGATACATGTGTTTATTTTATTTTATTCCTAATGGCTTGTAATGCATTAGTGACGCGATAATGTGTAGCCTCGTCTGCCGCAGGACCTTCACTTTTACCTTACGGGTGGGGCAACGATAGTGTGTGTGTGTGTGTGTGTGTGTGTGTGTGTGTGTGTGTGTGTGTGTGTGTGTGTGTGTGTGTGTGTGTGTGTGTGTGTGTGTGTGATTTCCCGGGTGAAGAAAACATTGCTGGGTCTAAAGTTTTGAAGCGCCGAATATATTATTTCAGCAGAAAGTCTTCACCTGGTTGGATGCTAATTATCAACCTATTGCTATTACACACCTGATAATGTTTTCTCACCGCCATGTGGTGACTTTTAAAACACCAAATATACCATTTTACCAACCTCAATCACTGCCTAATATCAACACTTGTTAACATGTGTATAACACAACTTTTTTCAGTAATTTTAATGTAACAACACAATAGTTGTAGTAAGTTCCATGATGTAACAGTTAAGATTGAGTCTATTGCCACACTGGCGCTGAGTTACCAAAGTGTTTCCCGCAGCATTGTTAGGGAGGTGAGGGTGAGGGTGAGGGTGAGGGTGAGGGTGAGGGAGGGTGTGTCCCCTTGAAGGGCTGCACGGGGGAGTTATAGCCACGTGTTGTGTTCCTGTGACCTCAGGTGGTGTTGGAGGTGAATGTAATGGACACCATTAGCTGGATCATAAAAATAATGAATCACTTCTGTAACATGTGTTTAGTGTGTGTCATATACATACATTTGGGTTTATATACCGATCACACGGACATACTTACATAAATATATACAGTCATTAAAACACTCACACACACACACACACACACACACACACACACACACACACACACACACACACACACACACACACACACACACACACACACACACATATATATAAATATATATATATATATATATATATATATATATATATATATATATATATATATATATTGCCTTGGGTGTTGACAGTTTTGATACATATCTTAATAATTGCAATTGGTGGTCGGGCATATAACTGAGTGACACCTTGACTGAGGTTGAGTCGCGTTGCTGGTGACGTGGTGAGATGTGTGCGTGTTTTTATGTCATTCAATATTTTACGGTTCACTGAGTTGCTTAATATTTTTGAATAAGTTCGTGATATTTATGAATATCAATGAGTGTACTACCTCGGCAGTGATCAGAATATGTACGAAATATTATGGTACTTGCTCTATGTAGATGAATAATGAAAAGTGGGGACGTGTGAGAAGATTATTTACATTGAATAATAGGATATGAAATTGACGTTTAAAGAGACAGATAGTAGATACATAGAGAGAAAAAAAAGAGAGTGAAGAGAGAAGAGAAGAGCGAGAAAGGCTTAGACACACAACAAGTAGGAGAGAGAGGAAAAGAGAGAGGAGAGAGAGAGAGAGAGGCCTATCCATGCTCCGATCCTAAGAGCAGGTCACGTTTAGTCGTCCAAGCTGAAGCAAGACCCTCGCTCGGCCCAGCTGGTGTGTCGTTCTGATAAAACCTCACAGCTCCCCTCCACCGGCAGCTGTCTAAGGCCTGGGAGGGGGCGGAGAGGGGGTGGAGGGGTGGAGGGGTGGAGGGGTGAAGGGGTGATGGGGTGGAAGGGCTACTGGTGGGGATATAAAACTTTGAATCTCACAACTCTGTCTGGAATAAACGACGTGGTTATCGAATTTATGATTGTATTAAGATTGTGTGTGTGTGTGTGTGTGTGTGTGTGTGTGTGTGTGTGTGTGTGTGTGTGTGTGTGTGTGTGTGTGTGTGTGTGTGTGTGTGTGTGTGTGTTACATATTACCTTCTATGTCTAGCAACTGTTTTGTAGCCTCGTTAGGTTAAAGGAAGGTTGGTCTGCATGTAACTCTTGTGTGGCTGACTTGTCTCCTGAGTCACCTTCATACTCCCTTCCTTTCCCTTCCCTTCAATTCCATACAATTCCCTTTCCCTTCCCTTCCCTTCCCTTCCCTTCCCTTCCCTTCCCTTCCCTTCCCTTCCCTTCCCTCTCCTCCCCTTCCTACCACGCCACACCACAACTCAATGCCCTAACGTCCTCCTTATATGGTATTACATAAAGAGCGGGACAAAATTAGGGAAAAAAAACCCACAAACAGGACAACTAAACAGGTCTACTTCCTTCCTGCACAACACATCACGTTTCTTGAAAATATAGAAAAAAAAATGGCATAAAATATTTAAGATTTTTATTGACTTCGTTTTCGTGTGTCAGATAAGAGGTAATAAATATGTTTCGAAATTTGTGAAGGGGAACGAAGAGAAAATACACGAGAAAATAGAGAGAGTTAGAGAGAGAGAGAGAGAGAGAGAGAGAGAGAGAGAGAGAGAGAGAGAGAGAGAGAGAGAGAGAGAGAGAGAGAGAGAGAGAGAGAGAGAGAGAGAGAGAGAGAGAGAGAGAAGAAAAAAAAAATAGGAAAAAGAAATCAGTCGTAAACTCGGTCTTAACTTAAATCTCGCGGCGGAAAAGTAGAAAGAAAAACACATCGAATAAAAGAGAAAACGAAAAAGGAAATAAATGGCCCGGTCCTGTAGGTCTCGCATTACGTGTATGTATGTATGTATGTATGTATGTATGTATGTATGTGTGTGTGTATGTGTGTATGTATGTATGTGTCCGGTTCCCGTGTGTCGGTGCTTAACCTGAACCATTGTAGAGGTGAACCGAGACCTCGTTAGTTGCGGTCGTTTGCACTCGTTTATTGGCATGTAGAGGAGCCTTTGGGGGGCAGGGGGAAGGGTAAAGGCAGTCATAGGGAGGCGTCTTTCTCTCCCCTACCCTTCCCTCCCCCTCCTGCAGGTAAGTGAAGGGGTGAGAAAGGGCCAGGTAATCCTCCCTTCTCTCGCTCGACTGGCTCCGAGCATCCATCTACCTGGACAAGCCTAGTTTCGGGAGAGAATGCTTTTAGTGACGAATGAGGAGCCGTGTGCAGTCCACCTATGGGTTACAGGTCGCTGGGGGAAGGTGGAATGGTGTGGAAGAGGCATGTGGTGGGTGTGAGGTGGAGGGAAAGATGTGGATATATTAGAAGTTTGTATGGCTGGCTGTGTCTGTGTCTGTGTGTGTGTGTGTAGGTGAGACAGGGTTGGTTATGACACCTGGGAGTTACCGCGTTGCACCTGGTCGTGGGGAGACAGGTGTGCGATGTGGTATGTTAAGTGGTGTTTGATGTTTTTTATGGTTAGTTTGATGTTTTAGTGAATTTGTGGAGTTTTTTGTTCGATATTTTGGTTGTTGGAATAGATCAATGTTGTGTTTTTTTTTTAGGTTTGATAAGGAGGATACAGGAAGAGTATTATTGATTGGTTGTCTTTCTTGTTTTTTGAGTTCAGTAATTAAGTTTGTTTTTAGTTTGTTATAGGAAGGATAAAAAGAAGGAAGGTAGGAATGGAGGATAGGAAAAAAAAACTGGAATTTATAAAGATTTCCAGGATGTCGATGTAGAGGAAATAATTATATGAATTGATTTATTGGGGAACTTTTTTGCGAGAGAAAGATGTATAACTTAATTTTATTATTATTATCATTATTATTATTGTTATTTTCTCAATATATTTCTTCATGGTATTTTTTTTTCTTTTATTTTGTCAGTAATAACTATTTTTTTCAACTAATACCATCAGCTGCACCAACAATCCTTACCTCCTCCTCCTGTTCCTCCTCCTCCTCCTCCTCCTCCTCCTCCTCCTCCTCCTCCTCCTCCTCCTCCTCCTCCTCCTCCTCCTCCTCCTCCTCGTCGTCGTTGTGGTGTTGCGTGTGTAGAGGAAGTAAGCATCAGTGTCTTCCGTAGCAGCCATTCATTGATTATAGACGTGGTTGTGTTGTGTTGTGTTGGCGCGTGTCTCAGGTGTTCTACGGCAGGTTAATTGATCCTTCACCTCCACCTGACTCCTGCTGACTCCTGCGTGATGCTCCCCAACGCCTGTGTGTGTATTTTTTTTTGTGTTATTTTTTTGTGTGTATTTGTGTTTTCGTGTGTGTGTGTGTGTTTGTTTGTGTACTTGTGTGTGTTTGTGTGTGTTTTAAAACCCTTTCATGTCAATAAGTTGCACGTAATTTACTTTATTTCCTTTAACAGTTAATATTTCCTTCCTGCAAATTAAACTTCAGTCACTTCCAAAAATTTAAATCATGAATAAACACTTACGTATCTATGTCCATCTCAATCCCCATAAAAAAAAAAAAAAATAAACAGTAGAATAAAAAGAAAGTAAGACATAACAATAAAAAACAGATACATAACAATCACGAAATAAATAAAAAATAAATAAAAAAGAATAAAGGGTAGAAACGGGACTGAATTCTTTCTTAAATATATTGGTCTGTGTATCAGGATGTGAAAGGAGAGGACGTGGGGGATGTGGGTTGGGTTGAGTGGGCTAGTGGTGGGTGGGTTGGGGGTGGGTTGGGGTTAGGGGTGGGTTGGGGGATGGTGGGGGTTAAGCGTTCCTTTCTATAGCCTTGTAGCTCGTGATGGAGGGTTGCAGGAGGGGGAAGATGAGTAAAGAGTGGGAGTGAGGGGAGGGGAAGGAGAGGAGAGGAGTGTAGGGGTGGAGGGATGGTAAGGTAATGTCTATGGGAGAGCTTAGGTGGGAGGGAGGGAGGCAAAGGGAGGAGGGGAGGAGAACAGAGGTAGGTCTTTTTTTTTGAGGGGTTAGGGGGGGAAGGGGAGAGGAGGGGAGAAGAAGGTGCCATACCCGGAACATTGGGAAGTAATGTGGCATGTTGACCTTTGAGCACGCTATCTCTCTCTTTCTATTTCTCTCTCTTTCTCTTTCTCTCAAAAAAATATATAGTTATCCCTTAAAAAAAACCCCACGTTCATTCATTTATTTATTTATTTATTTATTCATCTATGAAGCTATAGTCTCATATACGTCATTTATTCCCTCACGTATGAATGAGTGATGAATGGTGAATGAATTTATTATGGATGTTTAAACCACTTAATTAATGGAATAAATGTATGTATGTGTTGTGATCTCGTGTCATACATTTGTCTTTTTTTTTATATGTCTCTCTTTTTATCTCTCTTTTTATCTGTATTGCTCTTTTTTTATTTATTTTTTCTCCATGATTATTTTTGGAGGAGAGAGAGAAAGAAAGAAAGACACACACACACACACACACACACACACACACACACACACACACACACACACACACACACACACACACACACACACACACACACACACATAAAGCCATACTATTCAAAGCTCAAACTTTCTTTCTAATACTCAATAACGTTTACATCCAGTTTTTTTTTTCTCTCTCTCTGTTCAGGATAACTTTTCTCCCTCAATTTACAACCAGCGAAGGAGAAGGAGGAGGAGGAGGAGGAGGAGGAGGAGGAGGAGGAGGAGGAGGAGGAGGAGGAGGCATCACAAACAACACCATATATGACACAAGAATAGACCAATACAGCCCCTTAACCATTAATCCTTAAGGGGAAGGTGTGGGGAAGGAGGGAACACCGTATTATGGAAAGTAGTTATGACCTCACCTCGTCCCTGTGTCTGGTGGGGGGCGGAGGGGGGCGGGGTGGTGGTGGGGGGACGGAGGAGTAACGGGGCCAGGGTGTGGTGAGACGAGGTAGAGAAAGAGGGTGAAGGAGGTGGGTGGGTGGTTGGGTGGGTGTGAGTGAGTGAGCGAGAGGTGAAGGAAGAAGGTGGAGGTGGAGAGGTAGGGGTGAGGTGTCTC
>JAXIVD010001508.1:20000-25000 GCA_036785275.1 Cancer borealis | reverse complement strand
AGATTTGATTGGTTGAAAGTGGCTTAGTTTCAATTTTTAAGCATGGTTTTTACATTTCCTAACTCCCATCCATAATGTGTTTTCAAGGTAGTAAGAAATATTCCGAATAATTTTGAAAAAGACTTGCAATTTTATTTTCATTTTTTATTTGAAGTGGAATTTTTATTGGATTCAAGTCTTGTGTTGATTGTGTACACGACTTCATTTTCCACAACATCGGAACATCAGAAGTATCCATGCAGTTCATTTTATTTTGAACCACAGCAATAGGCGTTGTGCATAATTGTCTTCTTGAGTAAATACTGAGGCAATATTGTCGTAAAGTATATTAACCATTTCGCTTTTGTTATTTGTGTTAACCATTTAATATAACCAGAAGACCTATTTGTATTTTACTTGTTAGGTTTTTCTTCTTTCTCTCATAGTCATAAAGTTTTTCTTCTTCTAGAGATTCATTTTACTAGACTTTCTCCTACTCTCTCATTATTTTTTTTTCATCGTTTCGCGTTGAATTTTTACGAGGTTTGTTTTATCGTTCTGGTCGTGCTGCATCTAGGAATACTTAACGATATACACGTTTTTTGGGAGGATGAAAAACTTGATTCCTTTGTTTCACTATTTTGTTTACGTATATTTAGCTGAACGTGTTTCAAAGAGGATAATTTCATAGTTCGATCCAAAACGTTCAGTAAATATTTCATAGGATTCATTTATATCAAAAAGCTATTAGAATTTCGTGGTTCAATAGGAGGAGGAGGAAGAGGAAGAGGAAGAAGAAAGAAGAAAAGAAGAAGAAAAAGAAAGAAGACAAAAGAAAAAGAAAAAAAGAAGAAAAGAAGAAGGAAAAGAAGAAGAAAAATATTGTAGTAGGATCAGCATTACCACCACCACCGTGCACTGAGTGTCCCCAAGGTGGCTTGCTGGCACTTCACACGCCACGCCACACCACACCACTACGTTTTCTTCGTAATGTAACAGCATCACCACCAAAACCACGCCTGGCCTTCCCACACTCTCCTCATGTCATGGATGTGTGTGTGGGTGTGGGTGTGGGTGTGGGCGTACATACACGTAACATTGTGGCCATCTGGCTCTTCATCATTACTGACACACGTGGGAGATGACCTTAAGTAACCATGTTACACCTGGTCCTTACTATCCTCTCCTCCTCCTTTCCCCTGCGTTACAAACCTATCACTAACGCCCCTCACACGCTAGTCACGTCAGCCTCCCATTACTAGTGAGATGGAGGGAGGTCTAAGAGCGTTGCCTCACTCCTTTTGATACACTTAAGAACAACTATTACCTCCAACTTAAGTCTTAGGAGAGAAGGTGATTAAATAGTACCACCAATCTAGGTACCATATGGCTCTGCTAGGGTTAACGAGAGAGCGCTACCCTTCTCACTAAGAAGCTGTCGTGAGCCAGGATCGAACTCTCATCCCTTAGGTCACGAGCTGAACACTGTGACATAGAACAACCCAGCCCATATTCTTAGGAGAGAAGCATCACACAAGTGCAATTCTCTACTTACCAGAAGTGGATATAGGCAGTGCATGTCCCAAAGTTCTATGTAAAGTAGGTAAGCATAATTATTCGTAGGCTTGGTTAGTGCAGACTTGTGTATTAGTGGAAGACAATGGAAAAGGGCAAAGGTTGAGGGATATTATGAGGTTCTAAGCGACTTGAGATAATTTACGTTCCCAGGAGTGAGTCACGACCAAGGCAGGAGACGAGGAGACCCCCCGGGCGGCTGTTCGGGTCCTGAGACGTGTGGTCGCGGCCCTTCACCCGTGCCTCCTGCCGGTGTCTCCTGTCGGGGGCAGGCAGGGTGAGGGGCAAGGGGCACGAGGGAGAAAATGAGGAGAGAGAGAGAGAGAGAGAGAGAGAGAGAGAGAGAGAGAGAGAGAGAGAGAGAGAGAGAGAGAGAGAGAGAGAGAGAGAGAGAGAGAGAGAGAGAGAGAGAGAGAGAGAGAGAGAGAGAGAGAGAGAGAGAGAGAGAGAGAGAGAGAGAGAGAGAGAGAGAGAGAGAGAGAGAGAGAGAGAGAGAGAGAGAGAGAGAGAGAGAGAGAGAGAGAGAGAGAGAGAGAGAGAGAGAGAGAGCATCTGACGGTTAGGCTGCATCAAGTGACACCAAACACTTTGAGCAGACAGTTCGAAACCCGAAAGTGACACCCAACAACCTCAAGGC
Organism: Cancer borealis; assembly: GCA_036785275.1. Taxonomy (NCBI): domain Eukaryota; kingdom Metazoa; phylum Arthropoda; class Malacostraca; order Decapoda; family Cancridae; genus Cancer; species Cancer borealis. Next base: position 22,809 of record JAXIVD010001508.1, on the reverse strand, counting down.
TACGATAGGGGAGAGGGAGGAGGAGAAGGAGTAGGAGGAGGAGGAGGAGAAGGAGGAGGAGGAGGAGGAGGAGAGGAGGAGGAGGAGGAGGAGGAGGAGGAGGAAGAAGAAGAAGAAGAAGACCTTTGAATACATTTTAAATATGACACTTCCAGTCTATTGTGACCTGATATGAGAGATTGGAGGAGGAGGAAGAGGAATATGAGGAGGAGGAGGAGGAGCAAGAGGAGGAGATATCTATCTGTAGGAGTAATTTTAAAAGGATAGTATTCATGACCTACAAACCTCCTTCCTTCCTTGTACAATATTCTCTCCCACGCATCACTCGGTAAAAAAAAGAACAGTTGATGTAATGTGACATGCATTGATATGTATTCCTTGGACGAGGTAGTGATGCATATAGTCATAAGGCAAGTTGTTACGTTTCTTTTCCCACATCGCTTATTGTATCTTTTATCTCACTTTTTTTCCTATTTCATCATTCCTTAATAACTTTATTTTCCCATTATCATCTCTTTCTCTGAGTTCAAGGTTTTCGAAGTTTTGAATTAGAGAAAGACAACCACATGTGCAAATAGGTGTTTATCTCCTTGCTAACGACACTCGATCTCTGGCACGAAGGCAACAATTATTCCATGAAAATCACAAGAGTACACCCTCGGCCTCCCTCTTAGCATAAACATAACGCCAGAAGCACCTGCGTTACAGTGCTTCCAAAGGCGACACAGGAGCGAGCAGCAGCAGGTCAGAATACATAAACACGATCATGATAAAAGGATCCCAGGGAAGAGGAGGAGACTTTACCTGAATAAGATGAAGGGTTAGATGTGAAGGGAAAGTCTACAATTATCGGGTGTATCTCCAAGGCTGGTAGAAACATGAGTAGGTTAGTGAGGATGACAGAGTTGGTCAGTGCTAAAAGATGACAGACAAAGCTGGTGGTGGATATAAAAATGTTATAACTTGGTGATTCTAATGTTCAGTGGCATTCTAGAAATAAGATTTTTTCTGGTATGAGTTCTTGTATGTTTTTGAATGATCCCAAGAGGTTAATTTATAGAACTGCATGTGGTTTTGTGGTTTTCAGATGTGAGAATATATTAGTGAATATATGAACGGATGAAATTAAGTGAAAGAAAGGAGTTTGTCCGTTACTTTTATGCAATGTTGGTTGAAATGCAATACTGTTTGTCATCAAAATTCTGAACTTGCTTTACGTAGTGTTTCTAAGAAAGAAAATGTGTCACAAGATAATGAAGTAGAGGAATCTTTGACCTCAAGATAGTTACAAAAATAAGTATTTGAATAAGTAAAACAATTCTTTGAAAAAAAATAATCGCTCTCATTTCTTTATTTTCATTTAAACGTAAACATTTTTGAAAACTGTCAATTCGTCCACCTAAACATCGTCTTTTCCAACACTATTTATTAAGTTAAGTGGAATCGTGTCTCTTTAAATATTTGATTTATGCAACAGACAAAGCCTCAGACTGGTTTTGTGGGGTCAGTCTTGCGTTTCTTGTAAATTTAATCCCACTCATATTTCAACACTTCACGTCACAGTTTCCTTCCAGCGTAGCGAAATATATTACGATGAAATTGACCCCAAAAGCGATACTCACAGCCATAAACAGTACTTAACGTGTTCTGCTGTATAAATATTAACGAAACACAACTTCACTTAACCCCAGTAAAAGTTTTATTGAAGCGCGACATACAAGTAAAATTGCATTAAAATAGTTAAATCTTAAAGTCCAGCAAAAGAGTTTGAGTGAGTTGTTCTTCGTGTTGAATTTGGTATTAATATACATTTTAATTATTGAATATAATAGTTATGGCACAGCAGGACATTGGCTTCTCACATAAATATAAGTAAATAATAGTTGAAGGCGTGTGTCTGTCTTTGAGGGAGAGAGGGAGAGAAAAAAAATGAGAAAGAAAGAAAGAAAGCAGATGGAAGTCTCAGCAGTAGTGAACAAAATATGAAATCTACAGCACTTCATAATCTTGTACAAACTCACTACTAAATGAATCAATTCCTTCTTTAATACATTTTTCAATTATTCACCAATTAAACACTTAATAAACACGACCACGACGACGCCTCCATCACAAGACAGATGTGCAATAAAAAAAAAGAAGTTAACAGGTGTGCAGGTGTGTCCAATACCTGCCTGAGTTTGCCATATCAGTAAGTGGGTTCGAATCCCTTACAAATCACGTACTCCATGCTATCCATTAGTCCTGATTGCTACTTCGACCACGTCCAACACCGCGGGCGTAACGTGGGCATTATAAAAAAGGGTTGTGTAGTAAATATAGCATCAGAAACACACTGCCTTCCTGCACCTTCATCGTCATATTAGGTAAGGCAAACGGTGGCCAGCGTGTGTGTGTGTGTGTGTGTGTGTGTGTGTGTGTGTGTCTGTGTGTGTGTGTGTGTGTGTGTGTGTGTGTGTGTGTGTGTGTGTGTGTGTGTGTGTGTGTGTGTGTGTGTGTGTGTGTGTGTGTGTGTGGATAGGTGGGTGTGTGGGTGAAAATAAATGAGTCATCCCACGAAACAGTACCTACTCGCAGCAAGGAAGGGGAATGAAAAAGTGGAGAGGAAGGAAAAATAGTGAAGGAGGATGAAAATGAGTGTTCCTGTCCCTTCCCTACCTTCAATATCCCGTTACACACACACACTCTCTCTCTCTCTCTCTCTCTCTCTCTCTCTCTCTCTCTCTCTCTCTCTCTCTCTCTCTCTCTCTCTCTCTCTCTCTCTCTCTCTCTCTCTCTCTCTCTCTCTCTCTCTCTCTCAGACCAAATA
>JAXIVD010001508.1:5000-12500 GCA_036785275.1 Cancer borealis | reverse complement strand
CAGAAACAAAAAAAAAAAACTACATAAGGACTGTAATAAACATCAGGAAGAAAGATAAGAACAAAAGAAGAACAAAAAAAGAAAAACCGAAGCCTAACGAGAAAGGAATGAAAATAAAGGGAGTGAAAATTAGAGGGAAAGGATAAGATGGAGTAGATTCAAGGTGAACACTGATTGAAAGGCGTGGGAAGAATGGAAGCTGATAAAGGTGAATGGGGGAAGAAGGGGAGGAAGGGGGAAGAAGGGGGAAGAGGGAAGGGGGAAGGAGGGAAAATGGAACTGGTTATGTCCTCGTTTGGCGAAGGAATGAAAAGAAGGAATGAAAAGAAGGAATGGCAGGCAGCTACCCAGGCAACCAACGAACTAACGAACTAACGAAGAATAGGTATGGAAGAAAAGAACGTGATGAAAGAGGGAGAGAGAAAGAAAGAAAGAGAGAGAAAGGAAGGAAGGAAGGAAGGAAAGAGTTTGATCAAAGTGTGAAGAAAATAAATAGAGGATAGAAAACTTAAATATACTATAGAGGAAAAAAATATATAACTGACAGAAAATTTTTAAAAGTGACCTTGGAAATATTTGAAAGAAACATATATATACAAGAAATAGGAAAATATTTATAACCTGGCATTTGGGTGAGATTTTATACGTAATTTGAGGGATTAAATAATGTAATTGCTGGTTATGTTGATTAGGATGTTTTACTGAACCTAACTATTTATATTCATTTCATACAGAGAGTGAAAAAAAAAGAGAGAGAAAAAGAGAGAGAGAGAAAGAGCAAGACGAGTAGGCAGACACACGCTCATCCTCTCCCTTCTCCTCTCTATTTATTATCCCTCTTCAGCCTTGTTACCCTTCACCTCCCTTTCACCTCCCATTCTTGCCATCCATCCTTTTATCCCTCTTGCCCTCCTTCCTTTCTTCCCATACCCTGAACCCTATTCTCTACACACCTCCCCCCCAACCCCCTAACCCCTAACAACCCTACCCTAGCGTGCCCCGTGTCTTTAACAACCCCACATGGTAATTACACTTCTGAAACTTATGACGCAACAACCTGTCACGTGGTTAGGGACTCCAAGGGGGTCATTAGTACCTAAAGCTGTATCAAGTAGGTCATACCGAAGGGAGAAGCGAGACCTTAGCAGGGCGTCGAAGGGGAGGAAGGAAGGGAAGGGAAGGGAAGGAAGGGTAAGGGAGGCTCATCTCTCGGCACGGAAGGGCGAGAACCGAGCGATTAATGTTAAATCCACGAGGGTGTTTTTTGTAATAGATGTCAGCCTGTATGATAAAGGTGACTGGCGGGACCATAGGGTGTTCTACTTCCCTCTAGAGGTTCCGTTATCCCGCCCAAGTACCAGGGGACTGATTAGGAGGCTGCGAGGCGGAGGAGGAGTATAAAGGAGTACAAAGGATGAATAGACAGCAACATTCCTACTACTGGACTTAACGATGCTGTCCGTGTGGCTACATTACTATACTATAATATCTACTTGATAGAAACCAAAGGACTGTATCTTTATTTTCTATTTGGTTGTCGTTTTTTGCAGTTAAATTGTCTGTTTGTTTTGTCTATGCTTTCGTGCGAAAAAAAAGAATATTATTTTAATATTTCTATTAAACAAAATACTTCATACATAATCCAACTCATATCATTGAATGTCCCATCTCATTGCTTCGTCATTCCTGGTGTCACATTAATATTAGTCTGAGGAATTCCAGTTATTTTATCCCAGGATGCCACAGTTAGCCTTGAACACATGCCTAAGGGTCACACACACACACACACACACAAAACACACTCAAGGGCTAAGGAAACAGTCAAGCATCGAGGCAGTGCACACTTCTTTGTAGTTACCTAACCTTACCTTATACACTTCAGCTTAACTTTTGTAGCAACACTGATTAGAAGGAGTGTTCAGAGCGGGTGATCCTCGTCAGGGCCAGGCCACAGCGGGATACGGCGTCCTTTCAGTAGCTTTCTTATAAGACACGCACTCATACCCTTACCGACAGTAGTATAGCCTCTCTTCCACGTGACACCTAATCTACCTGGTCTGAGGAACAACCACATCACAGTCAGGACACCTCTCAGAAACCCAACCTGAAGAAGAAACTATGAAACACTAACACCCTCACCACATAGCATTAGAATAACTGTGTAACCTCATAATGGGGACTTAAAAAAGATTCTAGTACTATTGTCTTCAGATTTATTTACATGGGAGAAAAGAAAACGGTTGTGTTATAGAGAGACTTGTATTCTACCCTCGAACAGTTTTGGAGATTCACACACACTGAATGTCTGTCTATCTGCCTGTCTGTCTGTCTGTGTTTGGCTGTCACTGGGTGTTGCGAGTGTGTTGGTGACAGGAATGGGCGTCTTCTGTAACCCTAAGTGGCGAAAGTGTGACGGATAGAAAGGCGGATCGAGATAAGATAGTCATAAATTAAAGAGAGAGAGAGAGAGAGAGAGAGAGAGAGAGAGAGAGAGAGAGAGAGAGAGAGAGAGAGAGAGAGAGAGAGAGAGAGAGAGAGAGAGAGAGAGAGAGAGAGAGAGAGAGAGAGAGAGAGATTGATTCAGGGAAACCAAGGAACCTGATCATCATTAAATTTTCTATTCATCGCTTTTCCTTAAGAAGTGGAGAGGCGCCTCGATGACTCTGTGCACACTACTTAACTACTGCTTCTTTAAGAGGAAAGGAGGAGGAGGAGGAGGAGGAGGAAGGAGAAAGAGGAGGAGGAAGGACAAAAAGGAGGAGGAGGAGGAGGAGGAAGAAGAAGAAGAAGAGGAGTAAGAGGAGGGTGAGACAAGACGAAAGAGAGGAATGAATACATTACTGTAAAATAGACAGATGGAGGAACGTAAGAAAGACGAAGAAGAAGAGACGAATAAGGAAGAAAGAAGAGAAGGAGGAGGTGGCAAGGAGAAGTGAGTGGCAATGAAGGAAGAGAAGGAAGGGAAGGAAGGGAAGGGAGTTAGCAGGTGGTTTGATTCCTCCCAAGTTGAGGTCGATGGCTGCGTCGATTTCTAGGAAGTTCAGAGTCGGGACCTTTGACGGAAGAGAGCATTGGTGATCACAGAACTGAGTGCCGCTGCTGCCACCACCTGCACTTTCTGGGGGAGAGTGGAGAGAGAGAAGGAGGGAGAGAGGGAGGGGATGGTTGGGTTGACTTGTGGTGATGGTGGTGGTGGTGGTGGTGGTGGTGTGGATGGCTGTTGGCTTTCCTCACCCTCTCAATACTGCCATTCCAGCCTTTGACTCATGGCTCGCTGTGTTCTTTTGTGTAAGTGCGAGTATAAATAAGAGAGAAAAATGCTACATGTATACAATATGTGGGTTATTGATGGTCAGGGCAGCAGGTTAGCAGCAAATCAGAGGACCATCAATGACTGGCCTCGATTTGCGTGCTTGTGTATGTGTGTGTGCGTGTGTGTGTGTAGGGAAGCGATGAAAGTATAGTTTTAACACTGTATAATCGGTAACACAGCAAGGTCGCTCCCTCACCCCATCACCTCCAAGGAAGGGCATGCATGATCATCCCTCCTGCCCCCTCCTCGCTCCCCCTTCCCCCTCCCCCCCTAAGCCCTTCCTCAACACCCCCGAAAAAGGTCAAACAATAAACATGAAACGTAGAAAAGACACACCGGCGCTTAAGTGTGTGTTTATCCTGGTTCGTGTGTGTTTCTTGGCCTCCCACCCCTGTGTGTGTGTGTGTGTATGTATGTGTACGTGTGTGTGTGTGTGCGTGTGTGCGTGCCAAGATTTAACCTCTGATCGTGTATGTAGATTGGTATCCAGTGAAGGGCATACGAGCTGTTTGGTAATTCATACTTTCATCGTTAGGCAAACATTTCGATGATGTTGTCCTTTTTGTACCACTATTTTTTATAGCTCGTGCGTGAAAACTTAAGTGAACATCAACACGCGCGTGACACCCCTTACCCCCCCCCCTCCACTTACCCTTACCTTGCCTTGCACATACACACTCACACACGCACTCACTCACACATACGTGCCCCCATCCACCCTATCCCTTCCTCCCTCCTCTCTCCTATTATTATTATTATCAAAGCAAAACTGGTATCGATAAATGATTAAATGCGACGAGTACATGTGCTTCTAAGATTGAACACACACACACACACACACACACACACACACACACACACACACACACACACACACACACACACACACACACACACAGAGGGTCGATCATGTGGTCTTCGCTATCCCTGCCGCTACTCTCCTTCCATTCATCACCTCGCCCTATTAATCTATTGCATGTATTACGAGATCAATAAACCGGGGCGGGTCTGACCAAACTTATAGAAGAAATAATAGACGATGATGGCGCGGGAGGGAGAGCGAGAGAGAGGGAGAGAGGGAGAGAGAGGAAGGGAGAGGGTAGGATAACCATTTCCAAGGTAGTTCAGGGTTAGTCGATGAGGGTGACCTGCATAAGACATGGAGTTAAGGCATCGTCGATCTTACGCTACACTACGTTAAGGTCGCCCGCGCCCTCCGCTCAACACTCCTCGTTTAACTGAATTATCCAAGGGACTATTTTTCTCCGGCGGGTTATAGAGAGCCGCATGGAAGCTCAGGTGATCAGTCAGCCGTGCAGGTAAGCAGTGTCCAGGTGCGGCCACATTGATATTTCACGGCCGTACCTGCACGTGCACAACCCCCCAACCCTCCCCCCCCAACCTACCTCCTCCTCCTCCTTCCTTCTCGGACTCGATGGCATAACAGATTCATGCGAGGAAATCACCAAAGAGTCTAACGATCTAAAGAGAGGCAGATCAAAGGCTCGTCTTGCTAAATACAGAGAAACGATCCAGAAATATAGAGTAAAGTTCAGCTAAATATAGATGAATGATGCAGAGATATAGAGTAAAGTCCAACAACATGATAGTATCTGGTACGCTCCGTCCCTAACACAACACAGCGTCCCTCTACATATCAAAACACACACGTATCTGCTAGAAACATCAGTGGTGACATAAACTAGATTCCACGTCGCTCTAACTACTCACAATAATATTAAAGTTTGTTATGTAAATGCTCCTAGTTTAAGCAATATATAATCAAGATCTAGATGACTCTTTGCTCAAACGTCACGCAAAATAAACGCTTCAATAGAGTAGGTGTAAACGTAGAGTAGTTAGTGTAGAGTAGTTAGACTAAATAGCAGCTTAGCAAGAACCTATAGGACTGTTTCTGTACATTATCCTTTTCTATCCTTTGTGAACCCATGTAATCCTCCTCCTCTTCTTGCTCTGCGCTCTATCCTTCCTTTCCCTAAATGCAACCTTCAACCCTCACCTGCATCCCCCCCCCCTTCACCTGCATCCCTCACCCCCCCCTTCACCTGCATCCCTCACCTGTCCTCCTCACCCTTCACCTGGTAGCCTTGATCGTCATCCAACAACCCACATTCACCTCCAGCACCCAGAGAACGTATGGACTCATTGTACACACACACACACACACACACACACACACACACACACACACACACACACACACACACACACACACACACACACACACACACACACACCTATCACCCGTATCATATTCTGTGTCCTCTACCTCCCCTTCCTTTCCTCTCTCTCTCTCTCTCTCTCTCTCTCTCTCTCTCTCTCTCTCTCTCTCTCTCTCTCTCTCTCTCTCTCTCTCTCTCTCTCTCTCTCTTCCTGGTTATGGCTGCACCTCAGGGTTCTTGCTGCAGCCCTGAGGTGTAAGTATGTGTTCGTTAATTTGTGTGTAATGTGCTTGGTTTTATTGATGTTCTCATGTGTGATTGAAGGTAGAATTTCTTTACTTTTTATTTATTATTTTATTCTCTTTTTTTTCAGGATCAGAATGCAGTGAACGCTTGTGTTATGGTGGTAAGGTAAGATTCAGATTGTTGTTGTTTAGGTGCTATTTTCCTATTAGATTATCCTTTATTTTTTATCTTCGTGACATGCATCTATTAATTAACAAGGATTTTCGTACTGATACCATCGTTCTGTTTATTTTTTTTTTTTATATATTAGTATTCATCATTAACATTAACCTATCTATTCACATTCTCATTATATTCAAAAATAATCACTCATTCCACTTCCTAACATGTTTTCATTTACATTCTCAATATTTCTCTGTCACCTTCCTCCCTCCCTCCCTTAGGTCACTACCATTCATCTATCCATCCATACATACATCTCTCCTCCTCCTCCTCCTCCTCCTCTTCATCCTCCTCCTCCTCCTCCTTCTCCTCCTCCTCCTCCTCCCATTCAGGTAAAAAGACAGACAAAACCTGCTATCCCGTCACTACAAAGGAGAAAAAATGAACTCCATCCCGTCCATGCAAATAAACCTTAAATACCAAACTATAATACCTTGCTACCAGCGTCTCCTAGCGGCGGAATCCTGAACGTGTGGTGGTGATGGTGGTGGAGGTGGTGGTGGTGGTGGTGGTGGTGGTGGTGGTGGTCAGTGGGTTACGTGGATAAGGAATAGAATAGAAGAGAAGAGAATGGAATGGGATGAAGGAGTGGAAAGGAGGAGGAGTGTTCAGTACTAATAAAAAAAATAAATGAAAGGGAAGGAAAAAGAAGAGAAAATAAAAGGATTACCTAACCAGAGAGAGAGAGAGAGAGAGAGAGAGAGAGAGAGAGAGAGAGAGAGAGAGAGAGAGAGAGAGAGAGAGAGAGAGAGCGAATAGCATGGTCATCACAACGTCCACTTAGCATGTCATTAGAGAGAGAGAGAGAGGACCCCCAAATCACCTCTCCCTTCCTCCCCCCTCCCTCCCCCCTTTATCCCTGCCTCACCCAATCAGCCCCACTACCCTTTTAGAGGCTGTGCCATAATACATAGGCCTACCCTAGGGGGGGAGGGGGGGGAGGGAACGCTTTCTGAAAAATCTCCCTTCTATTGTTCAGCCTATTGGCCATCTAGTAACCCCCCTTCCCCCTCTTGCCCCCCTCCCCCCCTCCCCCCCCCTCCTGTCATATCCTATCCAGTGAGATGGTAGAATTGAATTTTCCTTTCCCTTTTAAAATGTCCCTGTTAACATTCCAGGCCTTTTGTTTCCTAATCTCCATATGTTGTAGTGGTGGTGGTGGTGGTGGTGGTGGTGGTGGTGGTAGTGGTTGGGGGGAGAAGTGGTTGGAGGAGAGGGGGGGGAGAAGGGGGAATGAGGGTAGGAGAAAAGGAGCACTACTGAAGGAGGAGGAGGAGGAGGAGGAGGAGGAGGAGGAGGAGGAGGAGGTAAATGAGTAGAGGGTCAATAATGAGAGAGGAGACATAAAGTAAGGAAGGAAAATGAAGAGAAACGGTAAAAGGGGAAGAAGTAAAAGGGAGAAGGATTAGGAGAGAGAGAGAGAGAGAGAGAGAGAGAGAGAGAGAGAGAGAGAGAGAGAGAGAGAGAGAGAGAGAGAGAGAGAGAGAGAGAGAGAGAGAGAAGGTAAGGTTCGAAGGAAGGGGAAAGAAGGGGAGG
>JAXIVD010001507.1:77500-83897 GCA_036785275.1 Cancer borealis | reverse complement strand
AAGATGGGCAGACGGGGGGAGGGGAACGGGACATCAGGTAGGAATGGGTGAGTCTGGTGTGACCAATTCGTAAGCGGGCCAGGGCAGTCTCCCAGCGTCTAGTAGGATGAGATGGGTAGGACCAAGGGGAAACAGAGGGCTTGACAGCGTGGAGTTTATTAGAGGTAAGGGTGGACCAGAAAGATTGCCAGCGGGTATAAAGGAAAGTCCGAAAAACTGGGAAGTAATCAGAAACAGGAAGGGAGGAAGTGCAAAAGGTAGGAAGGGTGAGGGCGTCATGTGCCAGAGAGTCAACAGTATCGTTACCAGGGATTCCAACATGACTGGGAACCCAGCAAAAACGAACTGTTTTGTGACGGACAGAAAGGCGGAATAACCAGTCCTGGATGTCGCGGACAAGAGGGTGTGAAGAGGAAAAGGAAGATAAAAGGGAGAGGGACGACCGAGAGTCGGTAAAAATAGTATAAGAAGAAGTGGTGAGGCGGAAGATGCGGCGGAGGGCAAAAAGAATCGCGAACAGCTCAGTAGTAAGAACACTGGCTTCAAGAGGGAGGCGGTATTGGAAATAAGTGTCAGGAAACAGGACAGCACAGCCCGAGCCAGTAGAAGACTTGGAGCCATCTGTATAAACGTGTATGCTACCAGAATGAGTAGGAAAATGAGCCGAGAAATGGGAGCGTAAGACACAGGAAGGGGTATTAGATTTCGGGGAGATAGGGAAGACAGAGGAGCAAAAGGAGAGGTGAGGGGAGAGCCAGGGGGGAGTAGAGGAAACAGAGAATGGAAGCGGATTAAGGGAGGGGGAAGAAGGATGGGACAGAAGGGCACGCATACGGGTGGGGAAGGGAACAGGTAAGCGAGGTCGAGTGGCAAAGGTTGCAGAGAGAGAAGGAGGGATACGCAAAGCGGAGGAGGGAAATTGAAGGGAACGGGCATAACAGCGGAGGGAGAGGAGGGCCCGGCGACGGGGAAGAGAAGGGAGGCCGGCTTCAGTGTATAAGCTCTCCACAGGGGAGGATCGGAAAGCTCCAAGAGCGAGGCGGAGACCAAGGTGATGAACAGGGTCAAGGAGGCTGAGGACGGAGGGGGAGGCGGAAGAATAAACATGGCAGCCATAATCAAGGACAGAAAGGACCAGTACAGTATGCAGCGAAAGCAGAGTCTTGCGGTCAGCACCCCAAGACACATGGGAGAGGGTTTGTAGAAGGCGGAGGCGGCGAAAGGCGGTATCCTTGAGAGAGAGGACATGCTGGCGCCAAGTAAGGCGAGAGTCGAAGATAAGACCAAGAAACTTGCCCGATGTGCGATATTCAAGAGGGGTGCCATAAAGAAGAAGGGGAGGAGGACCAGCAGTACGGGACCGTGAAAAGTAGATAGAGAAAGACTTTGTAGGAGAGAAGTGGAAGCCATGGTCGGTGGCCCAAGAGGAGGTGACAGTAACAGCAGATTGAAGAAGGCGATGGAGAAGGGAGGAGGAGCTGCTCGAGGCATAAATGGCGAAATCGTCTACATAAAGAGAGGATCTGACACCAGGCGGGAGGGTGGAAACGATGCCGTCAATGGCCAGGAGGAAGAGGGTAGTACTCAGGACCGAGCCCTGGGGCACACCCTCGTACTGACAGAAGGAGGGGGAGCAAGAGGAAGCAACCCTAACGCGGAAGGAACGGTTTCGCAGGAAGTTATGGAGGAAAACCCCCATGTTGCCAGAGACACCGACACAGGACAGCTGGTGAAGGATGTGATGGCGCCAAGTATTGTCGTAAGCTTTTTCGAGATCAAAGAAAACAGCTAAGACAGATTCTCGTCGGGCAAAAGCAGAAGTAATATATGTTTGTAAGCGGGCGAGAGGTTCCGCTGTACCACGGGCACGTCGAAAGCCAAACTGAGTGGGGGAGAGAAGGTTCTTTGACTCGAGGTACCACATCAATCGGAGATTGATCATGCGCTCAAGTAGCTTGCAGACACAGCTAGTCAGAGCAATGGGTCTATAATCCTGGGGAAGAGTACCAGACTTGTTAGGCTTAAGAAAAGGGAGTATAAGTGCATCGCGCCACTGGGGTGGGAAATCCCCGGTTAGCCAAACGCGGTTATAAAGGGTAAGTAAGAAGGTCAGGGAGACAGTAGGAAGGTGGCGGAGCATCTGATAGTGAACACCATCAGGGCCCGCAGAGGTGTTACGACAGCACTTCAAGGCAGAGGTAAGTTCAGAGGGGGAGAAGGGGGTGTTATATGAAGTATTAGAAGAGAGTGTGAAGGTAATAGGGGTGTGCTCACGTGTCGCCTTAAGGGCAGCAAACTCAGGAGGAAGATGGGAACCACTGCTGACGCTGCTAAAAAAAGAGCCCAGTTCTGTGGCAACCTGGAGGGGTTCAGCAATATCACCCTGGGGGAGACGAAGTACAGGAGCATAGGAAGGTGGGTGTTTACCTGATAATTTATGAATACGTCGCCAGACTGAAACAATGGGGGTAGAGGAAGTCAAGGTAGACACATAAGCACGCCAACTGTTGGACTGAGCCAATTTAGTGGTCCGGCGGAACCTAGCCGAGGCACGTTTAAAGTTAACAAAGGCCGGGAGCTGGCCGGGAGTGTCCCGTTTACATCGGTAACTACTCCAGGCCGCCCGTTTCAAGCGAAAGGCAGTAGTGCAGGCAGGGTTCCACCAGGGAACACATTTGGAGGCAAAGGGGCGGGAAGTCCGGGGGATGGAGACAAAAGCAGCAGCGAGAACAGACGTGATAAAGTAGATCAACATGTCAGAAGAGGAGGAAAAATCAGAAGAGGAGAGGCGAAGGGCAGATAGTGAGGCAAAAACACGCCAGTCTGCTCTACCAAAGCACCAGCGAGGGGGTCTGGGAAGAGGGATGTAGGAAGTAGGAGAAAGAAGAACTGGGAAATGATCACTACAGGGATTGTGGTCAAGAACCGACCAGTGGAGATCTAGTAGTAGGTCAGGGGAACAGAGGGCGAGGTCGAGGCAGGAAAAAGTCTGGGTGCGGAGATCAAAGTGTGTGGGGTCGGCAGTATTAAGGATAGTAAGGTCAAAGTCTTTAAGGAGGTGGTCGAGAGAGCGGCCACGAGAGGTGACCACAGAATCCCCCCAAAGGGTGTGGCGACAATTAAAATCACCAACCACAAGGAGGGGGGAAGGGAGGTTAGAGAAAAGGAAGCGGAGGGCATCGAGATCAAGAGGCTGGGAAGGGGAAAGGTAAAGGGAAACGAGAGACATCCAACGGCGGAGGTAGATACGAAGGACTGTACAGGGAAGTGTAGTAGGGATAGGAAGAGGGGTAGAAGCAACAGACTGGTGAAGAAGGATAGCAGAAGAAGAGATAGAGTGTGGGGAGGAAAAAAAGCGGTACTGAGGAATAGGGATGGGCGGGTTAGTAAGGAAGGTTTCCTGAAGGCAGAGGACCATGGGGGCATAAGAGGAAATGAGTTGACGAAGATCCTGTCGATGGGCACGAAAACCACGAATATTCCACTGAAGAACAGACATGATCAGTAGGGGATAAGACTCGGGATGGGTGAAGGTGAGGGAGAAGCGTTCTCAGGGAGTAAAGTACCGGTGTCCATATCCATAAGAGGTAAGGAAGAAGGAAGAGGGTCAGGAGCGGATGAGGTATGGGGAGAGGGGGGAGATTGAGAGAGGAGATCGGTGCGGGAGTAGCCAGGTGGTAGGGGAAGAGAGAGGATAGATCGGGTAGTAGAGGAAGGTGGGGTAGGGGTAGACGAAGGGGGCTGCACCGAAGAGCAGGCGGGGTAAGACGGGGAGGGGAGGGGAGAGTAAAGCGGTGAAGGGGGAGATGGCGGAGCGCCGGGTGCAGAGGGGGGGGAGGTGGACAGAAGGAGGGGTTGAGGAGGGGAGACAGCAGAGGGAGAAGGTGGAGAAGGGGGAGTCGGGGTAGGAGGAAGGTGCTTGGGGGGTGGGTGAATAGAGGCCACGACCTGGATAGGAGGAGCCGGGGGAGGAGATGAGGAAGAAGGAGGAGAGGACAATGGAGTCGTGTTCTTTATGTACTCGATGATGGCATCGAGGTTATCACCCTCGGAAGGAGCGGGCGAGGAAGGTGCAGGGCGAGTCTTTTTAGCAAGGTGGAGAGGGGGTGAAGAGATCAAGGCGGGACCTGGAGAGGGGGTTGGTGGGGGAGAGGAGACCAAAGTTTCAAAGTGGTGTTGTCGTTTGTTGGAGTGGGAGCGTTGAGGGCGTGGAGAGGAAGGGATAGGGGTACAGACAGTGATGGAGGTAGGAGTATCAGGGTCAAGGACAGCAAAAGAATTAGAGCAGGAGATGGAGGATGGAGGGTGGGAGGGAGAGTGGGAGGAGGAAGGAGGTAGAGGAGAGGGATGAGTGGAAGGCCGAGGATCGGGACGGGAAGAAGAGGACGTGGCTGGAAGGTGAGGGGAAGAGGCGGAGGCAGCAACATGGTGAGGAGAAGGGGTGAAGCCTAGGCGACGGGCTTTCTGACGAGCCTCACGTAATGTGAGACCGTCACGGAAGCGAATACCAGCGACTTCAGCCTCAAACTTGTAAGTTGGGCAGCCGCGGTAGTGAACATTATGGGGGCCGCCACAATTGCAGCAGCGGTGGGTAGTGTTGTGGCATTGATCGCGGGTATGGGTAAGGCCACATAAAGGGCAGCGGAGATCGGAGCGGCAGTGTTTTTCTGACCATTCCTTATCGTATATTGGGCAGTCTTGTGGTGAAATTACGACAGTGCCAGTGCATGTGTTTAGACGGTCGTCAGGGGTTGCATGGATGCGGGTACCGGATGGAGCCAATAAGTTGGCCATGGCCTGAGACTGAGCCTCAGACTCCACGCGTACCAGGCGTGAACGATCAGGTCGGGTTTGGAAATGAACCTTGCCTACTTGTTCCTGTAGGCAACGTTGGAAGAGGAGGGTATTCTCAGCAAAGGGAGCGGTGGGGGGAATAATGAAAAAACGATCCCAGCGGGCAGGGGCGAAGAAGAGGTCATAGGCAGATGGGTGAGACACGCCACGAGAGGAGCCAGTCCGGTGCTGTGCCGTAGTCTTCTTTGATGAAGAGGGAACATAAGGGGCTAAGGTGGTAATATAGGACGATGTAGATATGACGGGGAGGGAGGCTGAAGGGGTGGTAGGAGTGGAAGAGAGAGTCGGGAGAGCGGTAGACGTAGGGGAGGGAAGAGAGGTAATAGAAGGGGTGCTGGAAATAGGGACGGTAGAAGGAGGAGCAGGGGGCAGGTGAAGTGAGGAGACTACAGGGGTGCGAATAGAGGCTGTGGTAGTGGTAGAGGAGGGTGAGGAGTAATGAGGACCGAACCCTGTGGGGGGTGGGGGGGTGGTAGTAGGAGAGAGAGAAGATGTTGGAGGTGGGGCATAGGATGGAAAAGTTGTGGAGGGGGTAGGGGTGCAAGGGAGAGTAGAAGGTGGAATGGTCTGAGGAGTAGGTAGAGAGGTCGAGACCAGGTCCATTGGGCAAGCAGAGGTGTCAGGTAGGGGGCGACCAGCAGCAGAGGCCTCGAGGGACTGGTCAGATATCACTCGAGGGGGAGTTTTTAAATTTGATTTATCCATATACTATTATTTTTTTTAATGATCATGGCATCGGGGGCCACGGGTAAACCGCCTACCGGATTGGCAAAAGGGGCCGAGCGCTGCCGCCGGGGACGGGGTACCTCGTCCCCCACAGGGCTACCCGTTTTAAAAGGCAGCCCTTGTGGCACCGAAAGTTCTTGTGGCACCGAAAGTTTGTCCCGTAGCGGCGAGCAAAGTCCTCGGCCTCGATGCCCACCGGCCCAGGCACCCTCCAGCCAACACAGGACGGCCCACAACGGGCGATCCCCCTGGCGGGCGGCACCGGTGACCCACACCAGCCTACGGTCGAGATCATCTTGTTGGTCCTGACGGACACACAAGCCCCCCCACCACGACAAGGTAGATCCCATGGGGGGGTGTAACTCAGTAAAACAACATAAAATTCACTATGATTTTCTAGATCATAGTATAAACTGAAGTTCGATTGAACATTTGTGTGAGAGAAAAGAGTATATGTTGTTATTGCACTCTGTTGAAAATACATGAGCGGCAACTCGGCTGATTGAAAGGTGACCCCGAGGAAAGAAAAGGCAAGGATGGAAAACAAAGAGCAAGATAAAGGAACAACGTAATGTAATTTGCTGGAATGAACTGTGATAGACGAACTACCTCCAGGGAAGGGTGAGAACACGTCATAAAGGACTTTGTCGAGTAGAAAATTGTATGTAGATGAATTAATTACGATATATAAGTTAAAACAGTAGTGTATCGAATTATTTCAATCACTATTTTGTAAGATTATTTGATGCGTTGAGACTGTAATTCGTTGTGCCATTACAGAACAGAAGTAATATTATTCACTAGAGGTTAATGATGG
>JAXIVD010001507.1:67500-72500 GCA_036785275.1 Cancer borealis | reverse complement strand
GTATAGGTGTGGTTATGCATGGTATATTATGTTTGACAGCTTAAGTGTTTATAATTTCAATATTTTTGATGCTTCAACCTAACCTAACTTAACCAAGACTGAACACCAGAAAAGAGATAATTCCTACAACTTTGGCAGCTTAAGTGTTTATAATTTCAATATTTTTGATGCTTCAACCTAACCTAACCTAACTTAACCAAGACTGAACACCAGAAAGGAGATAATTCCTACAACTTTATAACTATTCGAAAAAAAAGAAGAATGACATACATGAAACTTCAAATTTCCTAATATACCCAACTGTTTTATTACCAACAACATTTTCTTAGAGCTAATGCATAAATTAATCTTATGAGAATACCACATATGATTTAAAATAGTATATGTAGTGAAAATTAATTCAAGGCAACGTTGAACTACTTGGAAGGAACCATACCAGAACAGAACAAGCAAACTATAAAATACGGACTAATACTTAAAATAAATCACCCGTGGAGAGTGTATAGCACCGGGGAGACGTTGAAGGAGTGTATGTCCTTCCCGATAATGGAAGTAATCACCTTGTGACTCACTACCACCAACACTGAGTGACTCCACGTACAGCACAGCATAGCACAGCACAGCACAGCACAACACAGCATAGCACAACACAGCACAGCACAGCACAGCACATGACAACACAGCACAACACACCACAACACAACACAAAACACAAAACACACAACACATAACAAGTCAAGGCCGTGCATGAAAATCTCGTTCTTTGTCTCACTACCAGATATATTTTGTGCCCACTTTCACTACTGCTTAGTATTCATTTTTACTGCAGTTTGTATATGTTAGTTTACTACATTAATAGACGAGCGTTCAATAGATGCATTCATGGACATCATACGTTACGTTTCTTTGTAATGGAACAGCTATTAATTATTTCAAAATGGGTTTAGAATAGCGATTTATGCATTTCATATTGACTAGTGATATATACAGCTTTCTGTGTGTGTGTGTGTGTGTGTGTGTGTGTGTGTGTGTGTGTGTGTGTGTGTGTGTGTGTGTGTGTGTGTGTGTGTGTATGTGTGTGTGTGTGTGAGAGAGAGAGAGAGAGAGAGAGAGAGAGAGAGAGAGAGAGAGAGAGAGAGAGAGAGAGAGAGAGAGAGAGAGAGAGAGAGAGAGAGAGAGAGAGAGAGAGAGAGAGAGAGAGAGAGAGAGAGAGAGAGAGAGAGAGAGAGAGAGAGAGAGAGAGAGAGAGAGAGAGAGAGAGAGAGAGAGAGAGAGAATGGTAAATTGGTTGATTACCGTAGAAGAACAGAAATTACACAATCTACATCGAAGTCTCGCTAGTGACAAATGTTCTCACGTCATTGAGGTATTTACAATTACCTTCATGTTATCCACAAATTCACGAAATTTGAGTGCAAGTAGATAATAGATAAAGCAACACGCAGTTCATTACGAGTCTTTCATCTATAAACAACATCATCTATAAATAACATGATTTCAGCTATTATATGAGAATATGCATTTCATCTATACTATAAATGTAATAATAGATCAACACTTCACCGATAGATGCACTATGTAGGGCTTAAGCACTTAATTGCATTCCTATTGTTGTCCTTTCACTACCAGTACAAACAATTCAGAAGTTAATTTCGACATTTTTATTTAATTAACTGTCATACATACATACACACACAAACACACACATACACACACAAACACACACATACACACGCAAACACAGACATACACACGCAAACACACACACATACACGCACACACAACACACACACACATACATATATATACACACACGCACACACACACACACACACACACACACACACACACACACACACACACACACACACACACACACACAGACACACATACGTACACAGACATAGCCACAGACACACACACACACACACACACACACACACACACACACACACACACACACACACACACACACACACACACACACACACACACACACACATACAAACACACACATACACACACACACACACACACACACACGCACACACACACACACACACACACACACACACACACACACACACACACACACACGACCCATGTTTTAAGTGTGTAGATTCTACAAAAACGTGTAGCTGATGAAATTCTCTCAAATTCCAGAAAGAATTCATCGTGTTACTGTCACTCACAGAGTTACCAATTCAATGCTGATGTAAGTGGAAAAAAAACAACAACAAAAAACAATAACAGGATGGAATGGGGAAAAAGAAAATAAAGGAAAAGTGCCTCGAAATGGTGAATTACAAAAAACTCGGACAGACTGAAGTGTTCTCTCTCTCTCTCTCTCTCTCTCTCTCTCTCTCTCTCTCTCTCTCTCTCTCTCTCTCTCTCTCTCTCTCTCTCTCTTCTCTTTCTCTCTCTCTCTCTCTCTCTCTCTCTCTCTCTCTCTCTCTCTCTCTCTCTCTCTCTCTCTCTCTCTCTCTCTCTCTCACTTTAAACACTTTAAACACTTTAAACACTTTATTATGTTTGCCAAAAACAACATATATTTATTTCATCAAATTGTTGATGCGACAAACAGCCCTTTATAAGCTAAAGCTTTTTGGGCAAGAGGGATCAGGTTATGAGAAATAATACAATAATAATACAAAAATACAAAATACAAAAACTGAAAATAGAAAAAAAGCGTACTTAACACACATTACAAAAAAATAATAAGACATCAATTAAGCATAATAAAAAATTCTTAGTAAATCAATTATTTATAATATGAAAGTATACAAAAATATGAATGAAAGGAAATGAAAGAAAAAAAAACAGGATAAAAGAAGAAAATTTAAAGCCTAATAACAGAGTGAGAAAGAAGAAATATGAGAAAACATAACGTTTTGTTTTTTAAATCAAACTATTTTAATACAAAGTTAAATTTGGGACGGTCTATTCAATAAAATGACATTTGATATGAATAATTAATTATAGTAACATTATTGAAAATATTTTACATGCACATACACGTGATGGTACATAAATATTCACCAAAAAATTCATAGATATACCCACATACCCACATTTACACCCACCTAATATATACATGTACACATATATAAGTGAGGGGCCTATTGGTGATCTAAAGAATGGATAAATTAAGGATGATGAAACAAAAGTGCAAATAGATATACATTAAACACATATTGTAAATAAGTAAACATTTGCTGTATATTTTAAAAGAATAATAGAAAATACAGCACATGTATGTGCACAACATAAATTGAATATAAAGTCTACAAGGAAAGATGGGTATGCAAGTATAATTGACGTTAAGTGACTAATATAGGGACAGGAGATGTTTCTTGTATTTACTTTGAAAGGTCTTAAGGCTGGGTGAGTGTTTGATGCAAGGTGGGATGTCATTCCAAATCTTGGGTCCTTGATACATAAGGGAGTGTTTATCAGGGGCGTATATTCAGGGTGTGCTAAGTGTGCGCCGCACACCCGCAGCCAAAGAGAGAAATGCATGATAGTTATAAATAAATTCAGCAGTAAGTGGGAAACGATATTTTTCTTATTGCTTTTAGACCTGTTGTAATATTTTGCACTATAGATGTTCTGTAGAAGCACTGCACACCCAATAGTCAATTGCATCATTATGTAGCATAGCGCGTACGGTGGAGTGGGAGGGCAGACTGTTGAATATATGGAGCTGGGTGTGCGGCTCTACCAATGCACACTGCTTGCGTTCGTTTTTGCTGCTGTAATTTTATATTGGCTAGAAGGTATAAAGTGTCTTTGCCATTCATTATATGGGCATAATTAAGACTTGCAGGAATTATACAATAGTATTTATTATGAAACAAATGTTATTAAGTCACTCAATCAGAAATAATTATTGAATGCAACCTAAGTCATGGACTCTCTTACCGATGAAACAACGGAAGTAAGTTGAGTTGCCAAGTTATACTAACTCAGACCTCAGTTAAATCAGTTTCATTGACGCCAATGTCGAGGGAGCACGTGCATCTCCCTTGACAGGGCAGCAATTGTGTCTTGTGATTATATTGTAATTATTATTGTGTTGCGGTGTGTTTGCATCTTCATGATGGCGTTACCATGGCGATGTGAAAAGAGGGCATAATAAATTGAATTGTTCTAAATTTACATATAAAATTTGCTTTATTTTCCAGCTAACAGTATGAATATTTATAAAATTGTAATTACACACATACACAGACACACACACACACACACACACACACACACATACACACACACACACACACACACACACACACACACACACACACACACACACACACACACACACACAGGTAATTAGGTATATGTTAGTTATAGATAGAATCACTGTTCAGCACACCCAGTGACAGAAACCACCATACGCCACTGGTGTTTATAGAGGGTGAGCTTGTGTCTGGGTAACGGTAAAGAATCCTGGTTGCGGGTATGGTAGTTATGGTTTCTGGTTATGGTTTTTCTCTCTCTCTCTCTCTCTCTCTCTCTCTCTCTCTCTCTCTCTCTCTCTCTCTCTCTCTCTCTCTCTCTCTCTCTCTCTCTCTCTCTCTCTCTCTCTCTCTCTCTCTCTCTTTCATCCAACACCTGTCAGGACAGAAACTATAGATTCTAGGACGAGGCGTATATTTTATCAGTCTTCCTCCTCCCCTTTCATCCCTCACCCCCATGCTTTCCCCCTCATCCCGCCCCTCTCTCCCCTTACCCCTCACCCTTCACCCTCACCCCCAACCTTCACCCTTCACCCGGCCCCCTCACCTCCCCGAAGCGGCACATTGCGTTGATGTGTGTCCTCTTATTAATGCACTAAATTTATTGTCATTTTTGCCGCCCCAGACTGCTTTAGCGTAGTAGTAGTAGTAGTAGTAGTAGTAGTAGTAGTAGTAGTAGTAGTAGTAGTACAAGTAGTAGTAGTAGTAGTAGTAGTAGTAGTAGTACAAGTAGTAGTAGTAGTAGTAGACCACTACTACTAC
>JAXIVD010001507.1:35000-62500 GCA_036785275.1 Cancer borealis | reverse complement strand
AGGGAGAGAGATGAGTTGCCAGCGCGTATTAAGGCGAGGCTTGTTAAATGTTTTATCTTCTCTTCGTTCTCCTAATTTTTCTGACTTTCCCTCTTTTTTCTTTGTGTTGCAAGGTATCTTATCTTGTAGAGCATTCTTTTCTGCATCCCCTCGTGTGCTTGTCATTGTTCTAGGTTGCTTGAGGGCGGAGCAATGATTTTGTGAAGACAAGAGTTTTTGACTAGCCTACTGTGAGAGAGAGAGAGAGAGAGAGAGAGAGAGAGAGAGAGAGAGAGAGAGAGAGAGAGAGAGAGAGAGAGAGAGAGAGAGAGAGAGAGAGAGAGATGGGAGAGGTGGCCGAAATTAGGGAGCTTTATCTGGCAATATTTCCTAGGCTAGAGATACCGTGGTTATGCGCATGAGAGTCAGTTAGTCGCTAGCCGTCACCAAGAACACCTCACGCTTTGAGCCCCCCACAAATTGGCATTATTTTGTCTGTAACCTCCTCATATTTAAGGGAGTGGGTTATCTGTTTGGCCTATTAGATAAGGGATATATTTGTGTAGCTAGACAGCAGGGCCCTGTCTATAGAGGAAACGGTTACACGCCAGAGTACAGACGAGTGTGGTGACAGTATCATTAACACCTAGCTAGCGGTGAACTCCACCTAGAATTTTGTCAGACTGTTCAGTCTCGGGGAAGTAGTTTCTGCGTTATCGGCGTTGTCTGCGTTGTCTGCGTTTTGTCGGCGTTGTTTGCGTTATCGGCTTTGTCTGCGTTGTCTGCTTTGTCGGCGTTGTTTGCCTTTTTCGGCGTTGTCTTCGTTGTCCTCATTGAGAGAGAGAGAGCCTATCATCTGGGGCCTCTTGTTTGAGAACACAGACGAGGAGTAATCCCGTCTCAGTGTTGATTAATTACGACTCATATAACGCACTGTATGGAGTCCCCTCGCAGGAGGCTACTTTGCAGGGTGTTATTAGAGTTGAGAGGAGTTATTATTCAACCAGAAGTGGGTGGAAAGACACCTTGTGGGCGGTATTCTGGTTGGAGCGATAGCTCCTTGTCTAGGCACTGTAATCTTGTGCTCACTGTAAGTCTCTTTAGAATGTAAGGAGGAGAAGGTGGTTACTACTGGGAGATTCCTTGTTCTTTGGAGGGTTAAAAGAACTGGCGACCTCTTAACGTTAACGGGGTGGCTGTAGGTGCTGTGTTTGGGGGCTAAGAGTGCATAGATTCCTTAACCAGGCACTTCTTGTTTAAAGCCTATTGTCCAGCCACCGGCGTGTGGCCCTCGGAGTGACTAGTCCTACGGGATAGTCAACTTTCCTTGTCCTTTGGTGGGTTAGAAGGACGTATAAACATCAGCACTACAGATCGTACACGCTCGCAACGTGGTTGTGACTGGGTTGTTCATAAGTGGACACCCGGCACTAGGGCATAGGAACCGTTACGGTGTGACCGTAACAAAATTGGCGACCTCGCCAGGATTCTAAAGGATTACAGTGAGTCGAAAAACAGTGTTAGTGTGTTGTTAGTGTGAGTCCACACACACCGTGACAATGGAAAACCAACATAATGTAATTACTCCCCTTGAGGATGGCTCGGCCCGAGCCAGCCCTGTACGTGGCGTTAGTGAACAGCCATGCCTAGGTGAAGATCGGCCTGTTAGTCCTGTTAGTGAGCATAGTACTACAGGACAATTGCATTTTGCTCAGAAAGTGCCTGAACAGCCCCTGCAGCATATAACGGGCCGTGTTGGTTCTTTTGAGAACGTGATGAGTTCAAGGAGAGTGAGCCCAGCTGCCAGTATTACTGACAACCTCCAGTCCGTCGGAATGGCGGAGGAATGGAGATTCCAACTCGAATTTAAGAGGTTGGAGATAGAGGCTGCGAACGAAGCGAGAAGGTTGGAGATAGAAGCGAGAAGATTAGAAGTTGAAGAGAGGAATGAAGAAAGAAGGTTAGATCTAGAAGTCAGAAGGTTGGAGGTGGAGAAGCATAGAGATCTTGAATGGGAAAGATCTAGACTTGGGGCCAACTCAACTCATAAGGGAGGAGAAGGAGAGAACTCAGTTGAGCGCCAGATGGTAAGGAGTCTGCAGCTCATTCCTGACTTTGACGAGCAGAGGGTTGCAGAATGGTTTAGAAGGTTCGTGAAGAAGGCGGCTGAGTTTGGTTGGCCAGAAGGAAGATGGGTTGGTCTTGTGGCCAATAAACTGAAAGGCAGGGCCTTGGAGGCCTACGGTAATATGTCGGTAGAGGATTTAGAAAGCTATGAGGATTTTAAGGCTGACATCTTGCGGGCTTACGAGCTGCGGCCCGAAGCCTATCGCTTAAGGTTCCGAGGTGGGAAGAAGAGACCCGGAGATTCTTACCTCGAGTGTGCCCGCCATTTAGAGCAGGCATTTAAGAGATGGATCATGAGTGAGGGAGTGGATACTCTCCGCGACCTGGAGGAGTTGATGGTCATGGAGCAGTTCATTAATGCTGCTGATAAGGAACTGGTGCCTCTCCTCAGGGAGAAGCGTTTTAAGACGCTAAAGGAGGCTGCCACCTGGGCTGACGACCATGTGTTAGCCCATCGCTCGGAGCCTCGTGCTGGAGGTGGATTCAAAGAGGGAGGACCACGAGGGCCAGGGTGCGGTGGTAGTGCTGGTTCTGGTGCTCCACGTTCCCCTCCCCGAAGTCACGGCTTTGGCAATAAGAGCGGGTTCGTTAAGTCTCAATCCCCCGCAGCCCCTTCAGGGCCAAAAGGAGGGTCAGGAGGAAAGATGACCTTTAGTACTCCAAAGTACGATAACCAACCTACGTGCTATAACTGCCATGCCAAGGGGCATTTTCGATCTCAATGTCCCAAACTTGTGACAGCGGGCCCCTCCAAGACACCCCAGAAACCAGTTGCCTTGCTGGTGTGGCCTGACCAGGGTCGTGAGGAGAGGCTGCTCGCTCCTAAGGTTCACGAAGGAGATAAAGCTTTTGATGGGCCTGTGTTGGATTGTGAGGAGGGGGTTCAGGCGGTTTCACCTGTAAACCCCCCCTGTTGTTGCTTCTGTGACTCCAGATGACTCAGAGTTGGACTGGTGTCGTCCATTTCTGTGTGGGGGCACTGTCGAAATTGACGGGAGCGACTATCCTGTCACTGTCTTGCGAGACACTGGCGCACAACAGTCCGTGTGCCGAAATGTCACCGGGACTAAGGTGACTTCTTCAAAGGCAGTGTTGTGTAGGGGCCTCAACGCTGTCGAGAAGTTTGTGACGGCTGAGGTGAAGCTGTCGTGTCCACTGATCACCACTTCGGCTCAAGTGGCAGTGGCGGAACAACTGCCTGTGGCAGGTGTTGATTTCCTGCTAGGGAATGACCTAGCAGGAGGGAGAGTTTGGGTGCCCACCCCTACGGGAGGTGAGGCTTCTGAGGTGTCGGGGCATAGTGTGCCCGACCCTGTTGCTGTTGTCACCCGGTCGCAGACCGAGAGGGTGATGCAGGCTGTTGCTCCTGGGGCCGACTGCGACAGAGCACGGCTACCAGAAGAGGAGAACAGTGGTGAGGAAGAAGCTGCCGCTCCTGGGGCCGACTGCAAAGAGGCAGGGTCACCGGTGTTGGAGGGCAGTGAGGAGGAAGTTGTTGGGGTTGTCACCCGGTCTCATGTTAGACGGGTGGACCCGGCTGCTACTCTAGGGGCTGACTGCGACATAGCAGGGTCACCGTCAAACGAGAGCAGTGTTAGTCAACTGGATGAGCCAGAGCCGGGCTCTCCAGTGAGTCAAGGTGTGGGGGCTGACTGCCGCGGTGCAGAGCCACCCATAGAAGCATCTGACTCGGTAGAGGTTGTCGCCGAGGGTGAGGAAGGAGTGTTGAGGGTAGAGGAGTCTTGTGCTGGTATTCCTCCCTCTGCGGGGCACCTCGGAGGAAGCACCCAAGCGGTGGTGTTTCCTGGTTGTGAGGCTGTGGGTCTCGGTACTCAGTCCGGGCCCCAGCCTGGTGTGTCAGACAGTTTGTTGGAGGTCACCTCCGAGGGAGGGGAGACTTCCAACTCTGCGGGGAAGTTGGAGACTCCCACCCCTGCGGAGTATACCGGAGACAGGGAACAGACTGTTCCCTTGTCTGGTGACTGTTTGACGGGTGAGGCCCACCTGGAGGGTCCACCCATTTTGGCCGATGAGGAAGTGGTGGATGAGTCCACACCAGTAGTAGTAGCAAATGTGCCAAAGTGGGGGTAATGCGGGGGGGTAAAGTGGGGGGTAACCAAAGTGGGGGGGTAAAGTGGGGGGTAACCAAAGTGGGGGGGTAAAGTGGGGGGTAACCAAAGTGGCGGGGGGGGGTAAAGTGGGGGGGGTAACCAAAGTGGGGGGGTAAAGTGGGGGGGTAACCAAAGTGGGGGGGGTAAAGTGGGGGGGTAACCAAAGTGGGTGTGTAAAGTGGGGGGGGTAAAGTGGGGGGGGTAACCAAAGTGGGGGGGATAAAGTGTGGCTTACCAAAGTGGGGGTAAAATGGTGGTCACCATAGTAGGGGGGGTGAGGGTTGTGCTCTCTCTCTCTCTCTCTCTCTCTCTCTCTCTCAGCTGCCTCCTTCCCCTTCTCGACACACCGTCCTCCTCCTCCTCTCCCATCTGATCTTGGGGTTTGATTAATGGACCTTGGGGTGTCCCTCGTGTTGATCTTGTATCGCTAATGTCCTTGGGGAATTTTGGGATGTATAAAGACGAACGCCCCTGATATAGACACACACACACACACACACACACACACACACACACACACACACACACACACACACACACACACACCTGTTTCCCGCCCATCTGATCTTGATGTTTGATTAATGGACCTTGGGAGGTCCGGTCTTCGTTGTGACCAGGTATCGCTAATGTCCTTGGGGAATTGGCCTATAAAGACGAACGCGTTGATATAGCCCTTTTTAACGAGACTTGGGTGGCCCCGCCCATATTGACCTAGTATCGCTAACGATCTATCGGGGATTCCAATTGTTTTCAAGGTGTGTGTGTGTGTGTGTGTGTGTGTGTGTGTGTGTGTGTGTGTGTGTGTGTGTGTGTGTGTATGTGTGTGTGTGAGAGAGAGAGAGAGAGAAAAATTTATTATTCTATTTCATCTCTTCCTTCCTGTTTTTCATTACCGTTCTTATGATGTGTGTGTTTTGTGTGTGTGTGTGTGTGTGTATGTGTATGTGCGTGTGTGTGTGTGTCCTGTGCACGCACACATTGTGATATATAAGCATCGTGCTTTAACAATTAGCATCATTCATAGAATGCCCGCTATGGCAGAGACTTATTCAGAGAATCTTCTTGATATTTTCCAACACCCGGCACGTATAATAGTTGCAGGATATAGCAACTCTGGAAAATCGGAACTTGTGCGGAGGCTTATAGTGAAGTACCATGAGAAGTTTAAAAAGATTGTTATATGTGGCTTAACGTCTCATCCACTTCAAAGAAACAAAGAAATAGGGTCTAAAGTTATGGTGTCATCTGAAATAATTGATCCAATTGCTAACGAGGATACTTTTGATGAGAGAGGAACATTGTATGTGCTTGATGATATTTTCATTGATGCTGTAAAGAACAAAACTGTGGTTGATGCATTTACCCGTGGACGGCACAACAAAATTTCGTGTGTGTTTGTCACTCAAAATTTATATATGGGGGGAAAGCATGCAAGGAATATTAGCCTGAACTGTTCTCATTTTCTCTTGTTAAGACAACGCGATTTATCTCAAATTCACTGTCTGGGTAGACAAATATTTGGAAAAGAGAAGGCAAACCAATTTGTAGATATATATAAATATGCTGTATATTCTCGGTCTTATGGATATCTTCTTGTTGATTTGGGTATAAATACCCCCGAATCCCTGCAATTTCGCTCAAACATTGTCGGAGAACCCCCCGGTGAACGTGTATTCCAATGGTGAACTCAGAGAAGAAGGATCTCTTACATGTGCTCTACTCCCAACATGACGAGCCCTATGGTTTAAGCTCTCGGGAGAAATTATGGGAGAAAGCAAAAAGTATAAACCCAACAATAACACAGGATGATGTATTCAACTTTCTGAGAACCAATAAAACATATACTCTGCATAAGCTACAGAATAAAAAATTTCCCCGGCAAAAGATAATAGCCTCAAAACCAAAAGTAATCATGAACATTTTAACGGGGCTTTCACAACGATAGACATACCTATCCCATCGGAAGACAGTGGAGACATTGCGATGCTTTTGAACAACACTGAACGTCTTCGCGAAGCAGTAGAGTCTGTCTTCCGGGATTACCGACATGCTAGGCCTCCATCGTTCAAAACCTACGTAGATGTACATCTACGTTTAGTCAGAGAAGTCCCCAACGAAGAACCACAGTACAGGGATATGTACATGCGAAGTCCAATCCAGGTCATTAGCCACGACAGCATTGGTTCATATGTGCGTGAACTATCGGAATATTTTGTTAATCGATTTGATAGTGACGTGTCAGAAGAAGAAGGTAGCGGGTATACGTTAGATGAAATTGTTAGTTTAAAACTGTCCTTCGCTCTTATAATGCTTCACAGTAGGATCGGAGAATATGTGCCTTATCCTAAGGGTGTTCCCGGGAAAACACAAGTTCTTAATCCTTCAGGGCCCACGGACTGCGTTTTCCAGGTCCTAGCAGCCTATCGTTGTCTAAAGTCAGGAAATGTAGTTCCAAGCGGTAGACAGCGGGAGGATGCCTGGGTGACAGCTATTAATACCGGTGACATTCAGAGCCCGGTGTCTTGGGAAGACCTAGGACAGCTTGAAAGATTAAATGAAATGTGTATTCGCGTTTACAGCCTAGATCGCATTAAAGGCAAAAAAGGTGAACTAACACTAGTTAGAAAGGGACTCAAAGATAAAGAAGTAGTTCATTGCCTGTTGCTGGGGAATAGGCATCTAGCGCTTATCCCAAACTTTCACAGCTACATGAATGTGTTTACCCATCAACGTCGTGTGAAAAAAATTTACTGTGACATATGCATGTGCGCGTTTGAGAACAAGACAGCGCTTGACGAACATAAGATGATTTGCCCAGTGGGAGTAACAAGACTAAAATTCCCACCCGCGGGGTCAAAAGTGAAATTTCAAAATCATGCAAAAGCATATGAGACATCATATTTGTGTTTCTACGACTTCGAAAGTATTCTAGTTGAGCCTTCTTCAAATGTGTCTACATGCGTAAAGCGTCAGCACTTTGCCATAGCGTATGCTTACATTGTAGTGAATAGAAACTTAGAAACAGTAAAAAGCGGATCCTATTGCGGAAGAGATTGTGTGAATAATTTTATTCAAACAATGCAGTGTACTTGGAAAAAATTAAAGTTTTCCTCCGGGTATAATAAGATCCATATGACCGCTGAGGATGTGGCACGTCACAATGAACAAACTCACTGTCTTCTTTGTAAACAGGAGTGTTTAAAAGGCAAATTAGTTAAACACCACGACCATGAAAAATCAGGAAACAATTACATTGGAGGTTATTGTAATAGATGCAACCTTCAAATGAAAAATCACAAAATGCAGCTCACTCTCATTGCACATAACTCTAATTATGATTTAGCGCTAATCCTGCATGAATTAACTCTACCCGACTTGAAAATCAAACTAAGACCAAAGCAATCGGTTCAAAAATATCATGAGGTTCTTATAAATGACTTGAGATTTATTGACTCTCATGCATTTATACCTGGTTCACTTGGGGATTTAGCGAACCAATTCATCGCCAATGGGAGCGAGCCCATTTACACACAGCAGATGTTGAAAGATGTGCCAGCCCCCGCTTTACCGTTACTGATCAAGGGAAAGCAGGTAATGTGCTACGACTATCTCAATTCGCTGGAACGACTTTCTGAAACACGTCTTCCGCCCCGCGAAGAATTTTTCAATTCGCTTCATGGAACAGAACTTTCCGAAAGCGAGTATCAACACGCGGAAAAGGTTTGGAAAGTAGCTGGGTGTCAGAACCTCAAGGACTATTTGTTACTATATGTTAAAGTAGATGTTGGTCTCCTGTGCGATGTGTTCCTAGAATGGCGGGGGGTCTTGAAAACTCAATGGGGACTGGATATTGCGAATTATGTTAGCCTGCCCGGATTTGCCTATGACTCGTTTCTGTTAAAAACACAAAAAGAATTGGAAGTACTTAGTAGCCCCGATATATATCATTGTATTCAAAATAATGTGAGAGGGGGATACACAAGCGTTGTGCGTCGTTTTGCACGTGGTAATAACATCTACACGAATCCCGAGTTTGATGCAAAACATGAAAGAAGCACATACCTTTCATATCTTGACTTCAACAGTCTTTATCCTACTGTAATGCAAGAAAAGCTGCCATGTGGGGATATGAGAAAATTAGATGATACTGAAATGCAATAATTTCTGCACAAGGGCCTGGTCAATCAATCAACCGAAGGTGATTTTGGATATCTAATTATGTGTGATACGGAGGCTGTCGCGCGTGAAGTCATTGAGAAAACAGATGACCTTCCACTGATCATCAGAAAGCATAACATCACCAAAAAAGTGATATCACCCCAAACACGTGCATGGTATGAAGAAGAAAACCGTCCTGTGCCGAGTAACAACTTTAAGCTCATAGGGACACATGCTGCTCAGGAAAAAATGCTTTTTGCTCTGCCTCTCCTGAAGCTACTTATTCAACTAGGTCTGGTTGTTAAAAAGGTGCATGCTGTATATACCTTTAAACAAGAACGCTTTCTTGCAGAATTCATTCAGAATAACATAGAAGCACGCAAAACAGCTACTTGCCCCATCAAGAAAAATGCAATCAAGTGCATTTCAAACAGTATTTTTGGTCGATTCCTGATGAACGCAGCCAAATATAACCAAGAAGTTGATATTGTCACCAAT
Organism: Cancer borealis; assembly: GCA_036785275.1. Lineage (NCBI taxonomy): Eukaryota > Metazoa > Arthropoda > Malacostraca > Decapoda > Cancridae > Cancer > Cancer borealis. The sequence continues at coordinate 53,627 of JAXIVD010001507.1, read as the reverse complement.
CACAACAAATTTTTGAAGCTGGCCCGCAGTCCATACTATAAACGTGCTATGTCCCTCAATGACGACTATGTAGCCGTGGTTCGCCATAAGAAATATTCAAATGTGAATCACCCAAACTACATTGGCTACTATATCCTAGAGCTGTCCAAACTGCGGCTGTATGATTTTTATTACAATGTCATGAAAGCACATTACGGGGATCGAGTAAAACTTGTATATTGTGACACCGACTCCCTTATCACAGAAATTGAAACTCCTGATCTATTAACAGAGTACTCACAGGAGCCCCTCAAAAACTATTTAGACACGAGTAACTTTAGCCCCTCGCATCCCTTGTACACCACAAAAAACAAGGGAAAACTCGGGCTATTAAAATCTGAAGTTGGGGAAAGAGTCATCGCTGAATTTGTAGGTGTAAGACCAAAGTGCTATTCCATTGTCCTGGCAGACAATGATCGTGTAAGTTCGGCTAAGGGTGTTCCAAAGTCCATAAAGAAGAAAATTACCCATCAGCAATACAAAGACGCCCTATTCCAGAAGGAAACATATGTCTTTGACTATCAGGGATTCACAGTGCGCAATAGTCGAATGAGTACAGTAAAATATCCGAAGAGAGGGATATCTATAGTTGAGGACAAAAGATACTACATTAGCGCCTTGGAGTCACGATCTTACGGTCATCCTGATAATTCTGTTGGGCTAGAGGAGGGGGAGGAAGCACAGATCATGACACTGTCCCCCCAAGAAAGCGATGGAGGGGATGTAACAGAAGTGAGTCTGCCCAGTGCAATGGATGGACAACATGACAGTGCAATGGAAGAAGAAACATATGAGCTATGGGGAGAAAGGGATGTGTTGGCTGAGCGATATTTCCCATCGAAAACACGGGTGGGCGATGACATGTTAATGTCAGCCACAGAAGAGGAAGAAATAAATCAAATGCTTGCATCAATCCCTCTTGATTACACGTTAGAAGACGAGTCAATCTCGGAATAAATTGTTGTATATATGATGTGGACTGGTGTGTGCATGGTGTTTAGTCTGTAAGCATTTGCCTGTTATTTTAAATATATGTAAATATATGTTGTATATAGGTCTACTGTTGGAGTTTGTGGTATTATAATATTTTTAAAATACACATGAAGAACATGTACTTCCAATAAAACACTGAGTTTGATTGTTTTTTCATGACCCATATAAAAAACAGATGAAAAAAAACACAATATATGTCTTTAAATTTATTCGACTGGAATTTACATGTGGATGAAATGCTTTTGGCTCGCATATAAAATGCTGGCGGAGAATATAACCATGTGGTGACAGGATAGCACGCGGGCGGGCGGGCGGGCGGGCGGGCGGCGCTGCGTCGACAACATGCGAGGACATGATGCGCGGCAGCATGCGAGGACACGACGCGACGAGATCATACTTTGTCTTGTATTGAAGTATATTACATTCACAGCATAAATAATTCCTTTATCGGAAAGAGTTTGTATAACATGCTTAAATCGGAACTGACCCCCCCACACAGGACCTCACCACTGCTGCCCCGAGCTGCCAGCCACCGCCGCGCATGATCTCGTCGCGTCGTGTCCTCGCATGCTGCCGCGCATCATGTCCTCGCATGTTGTCGACGCAGCGCCGCCCGCCCGCCCGCCCGCCCGCCCGCGTGCTATCCTGTCACCACATGGTTATATTCTCCGCCAGCATTTTATATGCGAGCCAAAAGCATTTCATCCACATGTAAATTCCAGTCGAATAAATTTAAAGACATATATTGTGTTTTTTTTCATCTGTTTTTTATATGGGTCATGAAAAAACAATCAAACTCAGTGTTTTATTGGAAGTACATGTTCTTCATGTGTATTTTAAAAATATTATAATACCACAAACTCCAACAGTAGACCTATATACAACATATATTTACATATATTTAAAATAACAGGCAAATGCTTACAGACTAAACACCATGCACACACCAGTCCACATCATATATACAACAATTTATTCCGAGATTGACTCGTCTTCTAACGTGTAATCAAGAGGGATTGATGCAAGCATTTGATTTATTTCTTCCTCTTCTGTGGCTGACATTAACATGTCATCGCCCACCCGTGTTTTCGATGGGAAATATCGCTCAGCCAACACATCCCTTTCTCCCCATAGCTCATATGTTTCTTCTTCCATTGCACTGTCATGTTGTCCATCCATTGCACTGGGCAGACTCACTTCTGTTACATCCCCTCCATCGCTTTCTTGGGGGGACAGTGTCATGATCTGTGCTTCCTCCCCCTCCTCTAGCCCAACAGAATTATCAGGATGACCGTAAGATCGTGACTCCAAGGCGCTAATGTAGTATCTTTTGTCCTCAACTATAGATATCCCTCTCTTCGGATATTTTACTGTACTCATTCGACTATTGCGCACTGTGAATCCCTGATAGTCAAAGACATATGTTTCCTTCTGGAATAGGGCGTCTTTGTATTGCTGATGGGTAATTTTCTTCTTTATGGACTTTGGAACACCCTTAGCCGAACTTACACGATCATTGTCTGCCAGGACAATGGAATAGCACTTTGGTCTTACACCTACAAATTCAGCGATGACTCTTTCCCCAACTTCAGATTTTAATAGCCCGAGTTTTCCCTTGTTTTTTGTGGTGTACAAGGGATGCGAGGGGCTAAAGTTACTCGTGTCTAAATAGTTTTTGAGGGGCTCCTGTGAGTACTCTGTTAATAGATCAGGAGTTTCAATTTCTGTGATAAGGGAGTCGGTGTCACAATATACAAGTTTTACTCGATCCCCGTAATGTGCTTTCATGACATTGTAATAAAAATCATACAGCCGCAGTTTGGACAGCTCTAGGATATAGTAGCCAATGTAGTTTGGGTGATTCACATTTGAATATTTCTTATGGCGAACCACGGCTACATAGTCGTCATTGAGGGACATAGCACGTTTATAGTATGGACTGCGGGCCAGCTTCAAAAATTTGTTGTGATTGGTGACAATATCAACTTCTTGGTTATATTTGGCTGCGTTCATCAGGAATCGACCAAAAATACTGTTTGAAATGCACTTGATTGCATTTTTCTTGATGGGGCAAGTAGCTGTTTTGCGTGCTTCTATGTTATTCTGAATGAATTCTGCAAGAAAGCGTTCTTGTTTAAAGGTATATACAGCATGCACCTTTTTAACAACCAGACCTAGTTGAATAAGTAGCTTCAGGAGAGGCAGAGCAAAAAGCATTTTTTCCTGAGCAGCATGTGTCCCTATGAGCTTAAAGTTGTTACTCGGCACAGGACGGTTTTCTTCTTCATACCATGCACGTGTTTGGGGTGATATCACTTTTTTGGTGATGTTATGCTTTCTGATGATCAGTGGAAGGTCATCTGTTTTCTCAATGACTTCACGCGCGACAGCCTCCGTATCACACATAATTAGATATCCAAAATCACCTTCGGTTGATTGATTGACCAGGCCCTTGTGCAGAAATTATTGCATTTCAGTATCATCTAATTTTCTCATATCCCCACATGGCAGCTTTTCTTGCATTACAGTAGGATAAAGACTGTTGAAGTCAAGATATGAAAGGTATGTGCTTCTTTCATGTTTTGCATCAAACTCGGGATTCGTGTAGATGTTATTACCACGTGCAAAACGACGCACAACGCTTGTGTATCCCCCTCTCACATTATTTTGAATACAATGATATATATCGGGGCTACTAAGTACTTCCAATTCTTTTTGTGTTTTTAACAGAAACGAGTCATAGGCAAATCCGGGCAGGCTAACATAATTCGCAATATCCAGTCCCCATTGAGTTTTCAAGACCCCCCGCCATTCTAGGAACACATCGCACAGGAGACCAACATCTACTTTAACATATAGTAACAAATAGTCCTTGAGGTTCTGACACCCAGCTACTTTCCAAACCTTTTCCGCGTGTTGATACTCGCTTTCGGAAAGTTCTGTTCCATGAAGCGAATTGAAAAATTCTTCGCGGGGCGGAAGACGTGTTTCAGAAAGTCGTTCCAGCGAATTGAGATAGTCGTAGCACATTACCTGCTTTCCCTTGATCAGTAACGGTAAAGCGGGGGCTGGCACATCTTTCAACATCTGCTGTGTGTAAATGGGCTCGCTCCCATTGGCGATGAATTGGTTCGCTAAATCCCCAAGTGAACCAGGTATAAATGCATGAGAGTCAATAAATCTCAAGTCATTTATAAGAACCTCATGATATTTTTGAACCGATTGCTTTGGTCTTAGTTTGATTTTCAAGTCGGGTAGAGTTAATTCATGCAGGATTAGCGCTAAATCATAATTAGAGTTATGTGCAATGAGAGTGAGCTGCATTTTGTGATTTTTCATTTGAAGGTTGCATCTATTACAATAACCTCCAATGTAATTGTTTCCTGATTTTTCATGGTCGTGGTGTTTAACTAATTTGCCTTTTAAACACTCCTGTTTACAAAGAAGACAGTGAGTTTGTTCATTGTGACGTGCCACATCCTCAGCGGTCATATGGATCTTATTATACCCGGAGGAAAACTTTAATTTTTTCCAAGTACACTGCATTGTTTGAATAAAATTATTCACACAATCTCTTCCGCAATAGGATCCGCTTTTTACTGTTTCTAAGTTTCTATTCACTACAATGTAAGCATACGCTATGGCAAAGTGCTGACGCTTTACGCATGTAGACACATTTGAAGAAGGCTCAACTAGAATACTTTCGAAGTCGTAGAAACACAAATATGATGTCTCATATGCTTTTGCATGATTTTGAAATTTCACTTTTGACCCCGCGGGTGGGAATTTTAGTCTTGTTACTCCCACTGGGCAAATCATCTTATGTTCGTCAAGCGCTGTCTTGTTCTCAAACGCGCACATGCATATGTCACAGTAAATTTTTTTCACACGACGTTGATGGGTAAACACATTCATGTAGCTGTGAAAGTTTGGGATAAGCGCTAGATGCCTATTCCCCAGCAACAGGCAATGAACTACTTCTTTATCTTTGAGTCCCTTTCTAACTAGTGTTAGTTCACCTTTTTTGCCTTTAATGCGATCTAGGCTGTAAACGCGAATACACATTTCATTTAATCTTTCAAGCTGTCCTAGGTCTTCCCAAGACACCGGGCTCTGAATGTCACCGGTATTAATAGCTGTCACCCAGGCATCCTCCCGCTGTCTACCGCTTGGAACTACATTTCCTGACTTTAGACAACGATAGGCTGCTAGGACCTGGAAAACGCAGTCCGTGGGCCCTGAAGGATTAAGAACTTGTGTTTTCCCGGGAACACCCTTAGGATAAGGCACATATTCTCCGATCCTACTGTGAAGCATTATAAGAGCGAAGGACAGTTTTAAACTAACAATTTCATCTAACGTATACCCGCTACCTTCTTCTTCTGACACGTCACTATCAAATCGATTAACAAAATATTCCGATAGTTCACGCACATATGAACCAATGCTGTCGTGGCTAATGACCTGGATTGGACTTCGCATGTACATATCCCTGTACTGTGGTTCTTCGTTGGGGACTTCTCTGACTAAACGTAGATGTACATCTACGTAGGTTTTGAACGATGGAGGCCTAGCATGTCGGTAATCCCGGAAGACAGACTCTACTGCTTCGCGAAGACGTTCAGTGTTGTTCAAAAGCATCGCAATGTCTCCACTGTCTTCCGATGGGATAGGTATGTCTATCGTTGTGAAAGCCCCGTTAAAATGTTCATGATTACTTTTGGTTTTGAGGCTATTATCTTTTGCCGGGGAAATTTTTTATTCTGTAGCTTATGCAGAGTATATGTTTTATTGGTTCTCAGAAAGTTGAATACATCATCCTGTGTTATTGTTGGGTTTATACTTTTTGCTTTCTCCCATAATTTCTCCCGAGAGCTTAAACCATAGGGCTCGTCATGTTGGGAGTAGAGCACATGTAAGAGATCCTTCTTCTCTGAGTTCACCATTGGAATACACGTTCACCGGGGGGTTCTCCGACAATGTTTGAGCGAAATTGCAGGGATTCGGGGGTATTTATACCCAAATCAACAAGAAGATATCCATAAGACCGAGAATATACAGCATATTTATATATATCTACAAATTGGTTTGCCTTCTCTTTTCCAAATATTTGTCTACCCAGACAGTGAATTTGAGATAAATCGCGTTGTCTTAACAAGAGAAAATGAGAACAGTTCAGGCTAATATTCCTTGCATGCTTTCCCCCCATATATAAATTTTGAGTGACAAACACACACGAAATTTTGTTGTGCCGTCCACGGGTAAATGCATCAACCACAGTTTTGTTCTTTACAGCATCAATGAAAATATCATCAAGCACATACAATGTTCCTCTCTCATCAAAAGTATCCTCGTTAGCAATTGGATCAATTATTTCAGATGACACCATAACTTTAGACCCTATTTCTTTGTTTCTTTGAAGTGGATGAGACGTTAAGCCACATATAACAATCTTTTTAAACTTCTCATGGTACTTCACTATAAGCCTCCGCACAAGTTCCGATTTTCCAGAGTTGCTATATCCTGCAACTATTATACGTGCCGGGTGTTGGAAAATATCAAGAAGATTCTCTGAATAAGTCTCTGCCATAGCGGGCATTCTATGAATGATGCTAATTGTTAAAGCACGATGCTTATATATCACAATGTGTGCGTGCACAGGACACACACACACACGCACATACACATACACACACACACACACACACAAAACACACACATCATAAGAACGGTAATGAAAAACAGGAAGGAAGAGATGAAATAGAATAATAAATTTTTCTCTCTCTCTCTCTCTCACACACACACATACACACACACACACACACACACACACACACACACACACACACACACACACACACACACACACCTTGAAAACAATTGGAATCCCCGATAGATCGTTAGCAATACTAGGTCAATATGGGCGGGGCCACCCAAGTCTCGTTAAAAAGGGCTATATCAACGCGTTCGTCTTTATAGGCCAATTCCCCAAGGACATTAGCGATACCTGGTCACAACGAAGACCGGACCTCCCAAGGTCCATTAATCAAACATCAAGATCAGATGGGCGGGAAACAGGTGTGTGTGTGTGTGTGTGTGTGTGTGTGTGTGTGTGTGTGTGTGTGTGTGTGTGTGTGTGTGTGTGTGTGTGTGTGTGTCTATATCAGGGGCGTTCGTCTTTATACATCCCAAAATTCCCCAAGGACATTAGCGATACAAGATCAACACGAGGGACACCCCAAGGTCCATTAATCAAACCCCAAGATCAGATGGGAGAGGAGGAGGAGGAGGAGGAGGAGGAGGAGGAGGACGGTGTGTCGAGAAGGGGAAGGAGGCAGCTGAGAGAGAGAGAGAGAGAGAGAGAGAGAGAGAGAGAGAGAGCACAACCCTCACCCCCCCTACTATGGTGACCACCATTTTACCCCCACTTTGGTAAGCCACACTTTATCCCCCCCACTTTGGTTACCCCCCCCACTTTACCCCCCCCACTTTGGTTACTCCCCACTTTACACACCCACTTTGGTTACCCCCCCACTTTACCCCCCCACTTTACCCCCCCCACTTTGGTTACCCCCCCCACTTTACCCCCCCCCCCGCCACTTTGGTTACCCCCCCCTTTACCCCCCCACTTTGGTTACCCCCCACTTTGGTTACCCCCCACTTTACCCCCCCGCATTACCCCCACTTTGGCACATTTGCTACTACTCACACCACGCCTCAGGCCCCGGGACAGAACCAGGGAAGTGTCGGTACCGCCCCTTCCGACAGATCCTGTGGTCCCGTCCAACCTTACTTGTATTGAGCCGGCGTTGCTCATCAAGGGACAGAGAGAGGAGCCAGAATTGGCCTCTTGTTTTGCTAAGGTGGGAAAGGAGATAAGGGGAATAGAGGAGTTCCTGCTGCAGAAGGGGGTGTTACACCGCAGGTCGAGGGAGAGTGATGGGAGTGAGGTTCTAGAGGTGGTAGTGCCCCAGGATTTGAGGGAGGCCCTGGTGCTGTTAGCACACGAGGGACCTATGGCTGGACACCTCGGGGTTCACAAAACTCTCGCCCGACTGCGGGGCAATTTCTGGTGGCCTGGTATGGCCAGAGAGATTACAGAGTTGCTAAGGAGTTGTCACACCTGTCAGATGGTGGGCAAACCCAACCAAAATCCCCCTGTTGCACCCTTGCACCCTATTCCCGCTGTGGATCCTCCTTTTACCCGGGTCCTGATTGACATGGTGGGGTCCCTCCCTACTTCCAAGGCCGGTCATAAGTACTTGTTGACCATTATGGATGTAACGACCCGGTATCCAGAAGCTATACCGGTGAGGAGTACCCACGCACGAGTTGTGCTTAAGGCTCTCCTCAACTTCTTTACCCATTTTGGTCTACCTCCCGAGATTCAGTCTGATCGAGGGACCAACTTCACCTCAAAGTTGTTCGCAAAGACTATGACCGAGTGGGGGATTAAGCACATTCTATCTAGTGCTTATCATCCCCAGTCGCAGGGAGCATTAGAGCGGCACCATCAGACGCTCAAAACTATGCTCTGGGCGTTCTGCTTGGAACGAGAGAAGGACTGGGACGAGGCGGTGCCCTATGTTTTGTTTGCTGTGAGGGAAGCTCTTACGGAGTCCTTAGGGTTTTCCCCCAATCAGTTGGTGTTTGGACATCGGGTGCGCGGTCCGTTGGATTTAGTACGGGAAGCCTGGTGTGCTCCCCACTCGGACCGCCCCAAATCACTCTTGAAGAGCGTGTTAAAGACTCGGGAAAGATTGGTGAACGTGCTGGAGGTGGCTCAACACCATCTCGGAGCTGCCCAGAAGAAGATGAAGGTATACTACGACCAGAAGGCCAAGTATCGCACTTTTGCCCCTGGGGAGGAGGTGTTGGTGTTGCTTCCTCTACAAGGACAGCCGCTTGCGGCCCGTTACTGTGGTCCTTATGTGGTTGAGAAGAAGGTGGGGGATTTAGATTACCTGGTGGCCACTCCTGATCGGCGTAAGAGGGCTCAGCTTTGCCATGTAAATATGCTGAAGCCCTACTTCCGTAGAAAGAACCCAGAGTTTTAGTTCTGCCAAGAAGGAGGCATCTTTAGTTTTATTTTTCTGCCGTGCAGAGGAGGCCACCAGGTTCAGAACCTGTAATCCCCGCGGAGCATTGGGAGCAGAACAGTGCGCTGCTCCTTGAAGAAAAGTTGCAACACCTGGGAGAGGTGCAGAAGCAGGAGATGCTTCGGCGGTTGGGAAGGTACCCTTCTGTCTTTGAAAATGTCCCAGGCAGAACAAGCCTGATTCAACATGACATTGATGTGGGGGAGTCCACTCCAGTTAAGCTGGCTCCATATAGAGTGAATCCCCAGAAACAGCAGTTGGTGGAGAAGGAGTTGGAGTATATGCTGGAGCACGGCCTGATTAAGAGGACGTATAGCCAGTGGAGTTCGCCTGTTACCCTTCAACCCAAACCTGACGGTAAGGTCAGGTTTTGCATTGACTTTAGGAAGGTCAATATACTTACCAAGGCCGACACCTACCCGTTGCCCCGGGTGGATGACTCAGTGGACCGTATTGGAGGAGCCACGTTCATCTCAAAGGTGGACTTGGTGAAGGGCTACTGGCAGGTTTCTCTCACGGACCGTGCTAAAGAGATTGCTAGTTTTGTGGCTAATGGGGCAGTCTATCAGTGCCAGGTGATGCCCTATGGACTTAAAAATGCCCCAGCCACGTTCCAACATTTGATGGACCAGGTGGTGGATGGACTCCAGCACTGCGTCGTGTACATCGATGAAAGTGGTCATCTATGACACCTGTTGGTCAGACCACCTTGACAATGTGGAGGCACTGTTTGCACGACTCCAGGAGGCTGGGTTGGTGGTCAACCTGGACAAGTGTGACTTTGTTAAGGCTCGGGTCCAGTACTTGGGGTATATGGTGGGCCACGGCTACATCACTCCTCCCGAAGCCAAAGTGGAGGCGATCAGGCGGTTCCCCGCACCGACCTGTCGCCGCGCTCTGCAGAGGTTCCTCGGGGTAGTGGGCTACTACCGCCGATTTGTGCCAGGGTATTCCACCTTGCTGGCACCTTTGACTGACCTCTTGCAAAAGGGTAAGAAATGGGTGTGGAGTGAGGCGTGTGAGAGCGCCTTCTCCCAAGTAAGAGACCTCTTGTGCGGTCAGCCAGTTTTACGGGCTCCGGACTTCATCAGGCCTTTTGCTTTGGCGGTCGATGCCAGCCAGGCCGGGGTGGGCGCAGTTCTCATGCAGCCCGACGAACACCAAGTGAATCACCCTGTCTGCTACTTCTCTAAGAAGTTTACTTCAGCCCAAAGGAACTACTCTGTTATTGAGCAAGAGTTACTGGCTATTCTTTCGGCTCTGCAGCACTTCGAAATTTATGTCCTGGCCTATGGTCCCCTAGTTACCATCTACTCTGACCATAGTCCTTTGCAATTTTTAGACAAGTTTAAATTAAAAAATGTGCGACTTACTCGGTGGAGTCTACTCTTGCAGGAGTATAACCTAGAGGTTCGCCACATTAAGGGGGTAGACAATGTTATGGCCGATTGTTTGTCGCGAGCCAGTGAATAACTCAGTCCGCTTAACAAAATTTTATAAGTCCGTAAGACTTACAAAAAATTTTCCTTTAAGGGGGGGCGTGTTGCGGGCCCCACCCTACGGGAAGTGTTGGAGACGTGTCTACGTGACATGTCTGTGTGTTATGCCTTTGGTGTTGCGGGACCCACGCCGCTGGTTGGAGCAGGCGTGGGAGATTGCGTGGCGTGGGATCACGTGGCCGGGCGTGGCGGGAGGACAGAGGGAGAGAGATGAGTTGCCAGCGCGTATTAAGGCGAGGCTTGTTAAATGTTTTATCTTCTCTTCGTTCTCCTAATTTTTCTGACTTTCCCTCTTTCTTCTTTGTGTTGCAAGGTATCTTATCTTGTAGAGCATTCTTTTCTGCATCCCCTCGTGTGCTTGTCATTGTTCTAGGTTGCTTGAGGGCGGAGCAATGATTTTGTGAAGACAAGAGTTTTTGACTAGCCTACTGTGAGAGAGAGAGAGAGAGAGAGAGAGAGAGAGAGAGAGAGAGAGAGAGAGAGAGAGAGAGAGAGAGAGAGAGAGAGAGAGAGAGAGAGAGATGGGAGAGGTGGCCGAAATTAGGGAGCTTTATCTGGCAATATTTCCTAGGCTAGAGATACCGTGGTTATGCGCATGAGAGTCAGTTAGTCGCTAGCCGTCACCAAGAACACTTCGCGCTCTGAGCCCCCCACAAATTGGCATTATTTTGTCTGTAACCTCCTCATATTTAAGGGAGTGGGTTATCTGTTTGGCCTATTAGATAAGGGATATATTTGTGTAGCTAGACAGCAGGGCCCTGTCTGTAGAGGAAACGGTTACACGCCAGAGCACAGACGAGTGTGGTGACAGTATCATTAACACCTAGCTAGCGGTGAACTCCACCTAGAATTTTGTCAGACTGTTCAGTCTCGGGGAAGTAGTTTCGGCGTTGTCTGCGTTATCGGCGTTGTCTGCGTTTTGTCGGCGTTGTTTGCGTTATCGGCGTTGTCTGCGTTGTCTGCTTTGTCGGCGTTGTTTGCCTTTTTCGGCGTTGTCTTCGTTGTCCTCATTGAGAGAGAGAGAGCCTATCATCTGGGGCCTCTTGTTTGAGAACACAGACGAGGAGTAATCCCGTCTCAGTGTTGATTAATTACGACTCATATAACGCACTGTACGGAGTCCGCTCGCAGGAGGCTACTTTACAGGGTGTTATTAGAGTCGAGAGGAGTTATTATTCAACCAGAAGTGGGTGGAAAGACACCTTGTGGGTGGTATTCTGGTTGGAGCGATAGCTCCTTGTCTAGGCACTGTAATCTTGTGCTCACTGTAAGTCTCTTTAGAATGTAAGGAGGAGAAGGTGGTTACTACTGGGAGATTCCTTGTTCTTTGGAGGGTTAAAAGAACTGGCGACCTCTTAACGTTAACGGGGTGGCTGTAGGTGCTGTGTTTGGGGGCTAATAGTGCATAGGTTCCTTAACCAGGCACTTCTTGTTTAAAGCCTATTTGTCCAGCCATCGGCGTGTGGCCCTCGGAGTGACTAGTCCTACGGGATAGTCGACTTTCCTTGTCCTTTGGTGGGTTAAAAGGACGTATAAACATCAGCACTACAGTTCGTACACGCTCGTAACGTGGTTGTGACTGGGTTGTTCATAAGTGGACACCCGGCACTAGGGCATAAGAACCGTGTCCGTTACGGTGTGACCGTAACAATATATATATATAAATGATTGTAATATCATAACTGTATAAAAATATACGAGAATAATTTGGCTGCAAAAGGTCTGTTGATCTACACAAGGCAGCTCCTGTGCATCTAACAATTACCTAATGTCTTCTTCAACATCAAATAGATGAACGATACACATTGATTTATTCTTACTCACACAGGCTGCAGAGTATTTCTAAGTGGAATTAATCATTGTTTCTACTGTAAACATTTGGTGGTTAGTCTTACTCCATTGACCGATAACACGCTTTGAAAGGTGATTCTACCGATGTCAGTGTTACAATGTTTTACTTTTATGGTCATGCTTTTGTTTATAGGCAGATTGGATAGGAGGAGAAGGAGGAGGAGGAGGAGGAGGAGGAGGAGGAGAAGGAGGAGGAGGAGGAGGAGGAGGAGAAGGAGGAGGAGGAGGAGGAGGAGGAAGAAAAGGATGATTACTCTACATGGAGAGAAAGAGCATAAGAGGTAAATAGATAAATATAGATAGAGAGAGGGAACAATTATAATAGATAATAGATAATAATAATAATAACAATAACAATAATGATAATAATAGTAATTAAAATAATAATGATAATATTAATAATAAAAATAAATAATAATTACAAAAATAAGTTACAATATTAATAACAACAATAACGATAATATTGATAATGTACCAACCACCTGCCTCCCATCACACTATTAATTTCCATATATTAATGCCTTTTCATCAACACTATAAATAAAAATGAATGAATGAAAAATGAATCTAACCTAACCTAACCTAAACTAATCTAACCAAACCTAACCTAACCTAACAAACCTAACCTAACCTAACCTACTAGTTTCATTCCGTTGGACTCTTATGTTGCATCCAGCCTCGATGATATATGCTTACTGTAACTTCTAATGACTTAAATAAATAATAAGTCATAAAACAACGTGACTGGTCAAGATAGTGACTTACTACCGCATCAAACCATTTCATAATCACCCGTTAAAGTCACTGTGCACGCGACGCAATTAGTTCTTTCAATGCACTAAACAAAACAAAAATAGAGTAATTAAGATATTGATTCGTCTCTATTATTATGCTTCACTGCCGTGGCTGACAATACAACAAGTCATCAGTCATAAAGTCATTAGTGTTGTAATTAAGTGGATGACGCAACACTATAGAATACACAAGACCAATATGACTTAACTAATCACTCTAACAACCTAAACACATCCCAGCGTCCCATCCGTCACGGCGGCGTGGACACAGCTACGCAACACAACTGTCATGGCGGCGTGGACACAGCTACGCAATACAACTGCCCATCTCACCCAACACTACACTAATAGTGAAGGGTCGGCGTGGTGAGGCGTGGGAGGCAGTGTGTGGCTCTTAATGCCTCATGTGGGAGTTACAGTCATCACATAGTTATTCATTCTCAGTGGTAATGACTCGTTAAGGTGTTAAAGTCGTGGTCTGTAATAATAAAGTTTTCTGGATATATTTCAATTAAATGTGGAAAAACAGTGATCTTATAACAATGTATAAATATAACTTTATTGTTTATAAAAAAAGTGTTAGTGTTCCGTGATTGAATAAATATCAGGTGAACGATAACCATTATTAAAAAAATATATATAAGAAACACTTTTTTGTTGTTGTTTTCTATTGTCCTTCATAGGGCCAGTCAATGTAATGCAGGTATAGAGAGGGCAGCTGCTAGATATTTGACATGGAGCAGGTCCTCATTTTGTTGAGGTATTTACCAAAGACTGTTTATATTGCTTGGCTGAAGATGGCAGGGGAGACGAGGATGCCAAAAGCATCGGCGAGTGTCAAGGAGAGACCGTTTGCCAACTCTTTTCTAATGGCTTGGAAGGAGTCTGATGGCAGCTGGTAGTAGCGTGTCTCTTCACTGTACGCCGAAGGGGAAGTCTGCGGAGGCATGGCGGGTGTCTGGGTGAAGGCGATGCAGAGGACTTGTTAAGGTGAATAGATAGTTCGTGGTGAGGAGAGAGTGGTGCAAAGTGGGGCGATCGTCTGAGTGGAACGAGTTGTGCATGAAGGTTGTCGGGAGCGAAAGCTTGTGATTGCTGGCTGGCGCGGGGTAGAGGCGGTGGGAGGCAAAGGGGGAAAATCGGTGGATGTTGAGCGCGGGGCAGGTGGTGGAGCCGCCAGTAGCTGCTGATCCACACAAAAGTACCGGGAGATGCCGAGATTGTTGTGGTTTTCTACTGGCTAGCAATCCAGGCAGATTGCCGTTTACGACCCTGTTCCACGAGGCGAAGGCGAATTGGACAGGACTTGTTCCAGACGTGGTGTGCCTAGTTACAGTTGGGACAACGGTGGACAAAATCTTGTTTTGCCTTATACTTAACCAGGCACTCCTGCGTTTCGTGGGATCCGCTGCAAAACCCACATTTGATGACGTTTGGACAGAAGGCTTAATGGTGACCAAAGCGGTGGCAGCGGTAACACCGCAGTGGTTCGGGTAACCAGGGGCGGAGGTAGAAAATCCCCCAGCTGCCCAAGGACGATTGGGATAGGAAAGTACCACGTAGTGTGACGGTGACTTGGCGTGTGGCCTCTTTGGTGCGGGGTGTCTGGCAGCGGGTAGCTTCCTCGACTTGGGGATGGCGTAGTAGTAAATCCGTGGGTAGACGAAGGGGGTAGCCCATGACTACGCCACGCGTGGTGTTGCTATGGGTGTCAAGCTGAACCAGCTTGACCCTGGTGGTGCTGCAGTTGACTCCAACATCCTGCTGGTGTTGGAAGGTCTCGGTGAATTTGGAGAAGATGACAGAGCTGTCATCCTTCCCCGGCAGGTATCTCATCACCAGTGTAGAGCAATCCTCTTCAAGGGCAGCCACAGGATCATAGGACGTCTGAAAACCATCTTGAACGGGGACTCGGAATGCAGGGAGCTCCTGTTCCGATGAGGCGGATTGCAGGGATGAGACACCAACCATAATGGCCTGGGCGGTTCGAATACGGCGTCGCTTGTTCGACACCGCGATCGTCAGGGGTAGAGAGAGCGATGGTGAAGGATGACGAGGCGACACCCAGAGGTAGTGCTGAAGAAGCAGATTCAAGGGCTGCAGCAGTCGTTGCAACAGCACTTAGAGGTGTAGCCGTAGCAGAAGCAGAGACAGATGGCGGAGTGGAGTGGCGGGCAATCTTACAGGGAGGAAAACCGCCCCGTAAAGCACCACTTCGAGAGGATGAGTCAGAGCACAACGATGACCCGCTGCCAGACGACGATGGAGACCTCGGACGTTTTAGGATAGCACCTGTAGGGTAGATGGGCTGCGACTGAGGCCGGAAAATCCCACAAGTAAGGATCCCGCAAGGCAATGGATGTGGGAAGCCCTCATCCCGAAAAACGGCAGGACACAGGCGTGTGCCTCCTGACGTAGGTAAAACTCGAGCAGTGGCTACGTCCTACCCGTCTGAAAGCTGCTTGAGAACTGAAGAGTGAAAAAACACTAGTTATGAATACTAAAAAAGATGGAAAGAGGGCCATCAGGATAAACTAAATAATATGAGCAATGCAGAGCTGGTGACACCTGAGAGAGATTCCGTCTTAGTTACACTTCGCATGTTTTTTAACTTTCCTGTTATTTACATCATCATCATTATCAACATCAGCCTCACCCAACCCTTTCCATAATTCACGACACTCTGATAATGTCAAGTTTTATCTTTAACGTTTTTCAGTCTCGGTTTTCTTTTTTAATAGATTACTTGTAAGCTATTTCAATTGTTCGTTTTTCTTATTCATATTGACGATATTTTCTTTTTTTAGTTCTTCAAGCTGCACCAGTGACGACCTTGACGATGTTCGATGCTTACTTATTCATTGATTAATATTGTATTCACATTTCACATCTTCAAGTATTCACATTCAGTTTATAGAATGTTGAATATTTTATGATTATTTGTTTTGCTTCACCATTTATTAAAACTTAGAAGAGGAAAAAAATAGGAATTGCTAATTATTCTAGTGATATTGCATCTCCTTCCCTAACTACTTTCTCTATCATAATTCTACGCATATGTAGTGTGATTACTGAATGTGCTCAAAACCTGTTCCAATTAAACACACCAGTAAATGTTATGGTTCTTTGAAAATATTACTGAACACACACACACACACACACACGCACACGCACACACACACACACACACACACACACACACACACACAGACACAGACACAGACACACACACACACACACACACACACACACACACACACACACACACACACACACTAACAAACAAGAGAGAGAGAGAGAGAGAGAGAGACAGAGACAGAGAGAGAGAGAGGGAGGAAAAAACTCACCATGTATTCTTTCACTCTTGTTTATGTGTATGCATGTATGTTAGTGCTGACTTGGAACTGCACTTAGCTTGCCGGATCCTTCGCTTTCCGGGGAGCTGTGTTTTTTTTCCTATCTTTTTTTTCCGCGCCATCCACTCGCCACGAGGAAATTTTACAAAGATGTCACAAGTGTCTGTGATCTTGTTATGATCATGTAAATAGGCGTCTTTCAATCTTCCTTTCCCTATACTATTTTAAATTTATGGTTTTCTGCATTTTTCCTATCATCATCATCATCATCATTATCACTAGTACCACTCCTATTAATTCATATTCTCCCATAATAAGACTTTATGAATGAGATGAAGACTATTAACAAGACATTAGCTATTCATTACAACCTTTTCCTTCAACTCTTAACCTTTCTTTGTAACAAAGCTCTTCCCATTACAGTGAAATGGCAAAGATAAATCAGGGGAACTTTTTTGATGTTTTTCCATATACTATATTATAAGTTTTCCTACTGCGACGGGTGCCAAGAGGGAGGGTCCATTACCATCACATTAAGTCGTGACCAGCTAGTCGTTTTGGAAGTCATTTACCTTCCTGAGGTCGTTTAGTCTTCTTGGAGTTTGCAAATCTCCACAACCATTTTTTTGTGTTCCCTCTGAAGGTCACCTCAATTCCTTTCTTCTCTTCGCTTTTCTCTATTAGTTATTTTTAAGGTCAATCACATTATATGTTTTACGTAATCTCACCTTACCATTCATTACTTTCGAAAGCTATTACATTTTTAAAGGTTACAAAAATTGATATTTTCTTCCCAATATAAATACATAACTTTCCTCTCTTCATAATATGTTGTAGTGCCCGGGGAGAGGGGGGGGGGGACGAACAGGAGCGCGTTAATTATTGTTATTATTATTGATTAATTTATTTCTTCTTTATTTAATTTGTTTTACTTTCACTTCACTGCTGAAAGACCACCAGTGTGGTGCCTTGTCATTAAATTAACTTCTAATGGGGGACTCTTATGGCAATTAACAAATTATTTACTTTGATTAATTAATGGTCCCTGATGTTGTTTATTTCCCTGTATATTAAAAAAGTAAAGCTGCCACCACCCCTATAGGTTTAATGAGAATTAGAGGATTCTCAGGGAATTTACTTTGTTCCTAAACGGGAAGTTAAAATACTCGAAAGAGAAAATAATTACTACCAGGGAAATATAGGCGACCAACAAAAAGAAAGGGGGACTAACTTAACAATTTATCTAGCTGGTAGAGTGGACTGAGTTTTAATAAGGCACATGGGTACTTGGATCTGTTTCATATCCTGTTTCAAGAGTGTTGAGTACTTTCCCACACTTACCTTACCACACCAACGGAGGTTATTATAACACGAAATCACTTCTTCAGATTTTACTAGAGTTATTTATTTACTGTATACTTTGGATATCACGGACTGACCATTGAACCTTAGCACATAGCTTAGTTAAAGTATCAGACAACTTAATTGTTCATGGCAGAGATAAACTTCCTCAGAAAACAAATACACAGAGTTGGCAATACTTATCTCACCCCGAGATATCAAACTCTTCACACCTACAGTACAAGTTATCTCCTGGGCTCCCTCAACTTTTCACACCTACTTTACAAGTTGTACCCATGACTCCCTTCCCTGAAATACGTCACCCTATACATATTTTTAATTTTGTAACTGGGCCTGAGAACAGTTAAGGAACCTTTTCTCAGGGGATTTCCGAAACTAGGGTGACCACATTACTTCTGGTTATGCAAATACATAGTATAATCCCTCCTCTTTCATAACACCAAGTAGGGAATACGAGATTCCTACTCCTGAATAAATTAGTTAGGTCTATCAGACCGTCCTACGTGACACATAGTTACCTAAGGCATAACTCGGAGATTTGGCATTGGCTTTCTAGTCGTACACTTAACTACAAGACAAGAGAAAGCAAATAAGAAATTTGTGCATGATGTCGTGGAGGCACTCTTTCCCTGTA
>JAXIVD010001507.1:15000-17500 GCA_036785275.1 Cancer borealis | reverse complement strand
CAGAACCCATCAACGGAGTGGACACAGTTTTCATCGAATTAAAGAGTAACTCGAGCAGAAAAATACTTGGATTGATTTACAGACCACCAGGAAGACCCGCTGAAATTGACCGTTTGCTTTTCGAATCAATCTCCGAAACAATTAGTCAATGTGAAACAATCATTATGGGCGATTTTAACTTGCCAGTAACGAGATGGGGAAATCCGTTAAGATCACATGCAGGACACGACCTGTACACGAATTTATTAGAGAGCGAATTACATCAACACGTTCATGAACCGACGCGCGACTCAAATACCCTTGACCTCATTCTTTCAACAAGCGAAGAGATAGTCAGCAACGTAAATGTTGGCCCAGTTTTCAGCTCAAGCGACCATCGGATAATTACGTTCAACTTGAAAATGAAGGAAAAAAAAGTAAATGACAGTAAGGAGAGGGTACCAAATTACCAAAGGGCAAATTTCACCAGAATGCGGACAATTCTAGAAGACACTGACTGGAGTGAACTGTTGTCAGATTCAGAATCAGATATTGATAGGTCATGGGAGGCCTTTACCACAAAGCTGAACGAAGCTATTAGAGTATGTGTACCGTATCGTTACAGACGTTCAGCAAGGAAGAATAAACCAAAATGGTGGAATGATGAGATAAAAAACAGCCTCTCTCTCAAAAAACACGCGTACGATAAGTATATATCAACTAAAAACCAGGTTGACAAAGTTGAGTTTGACAGAGTTCGTCGCGAAACTAAGAGACTAATAAAGCGCAGCAAGAATAATCTTGAAGAATATATAGCGGAATCATGTAAATCTAATCCTAAAGAATTTTATAGTTTTGTTAAGAGTAAAAAAGCCCTTACCTGTAATATCGGTCCACTTACTAAAGGACAAGGAAATCACACAAACGACGAAAATGAAATGGCTACAATCCTAAATAACTTTTTTGCATCCGTATTTACAGAAGAGGATTGTTCATCGTTTCAACCACTCGAGACTAGAAGAACCGAAAACTTCTTAAACGAATCACTCATCG
Source organism: Cancer borealis (assembly GCA_036785275.1). Lineage (NCBI taxonomy): Eukaryota > Metazoa > Arthropoda > Malacostraca > Decapoda > Cancridae > Cancer > Cancer borealis. The sequence goes on along the minus strand of JAXIVD010001507.1, from coordinate 16,468 downwards.
TAGAAAATGACGTTGAACAAAAAATCGATAAGATGAAAATTAATAAAACCCCTGGACCAGATAAAATTTCCCCGAGAATCTTGAAAGAGGTCAAGCATCAGATCAGTAAACCGCTTGCAATCATATTCAATAAATCCTTAAGGATTGGTAAAGTTCCATCAGATTGGAAACGTGCTAATGTAACCCCAATCTTCAAAAAGGGAGACAAGTCACAACCCGGAAATTATAGGCCAATCAGTCTGACGTCAGTAGTATGTAAATTAATGGAGACAATCATTCGTGACAATATGGTGAAATTCCTTGAAGACAACGATATAATTAAACCCTCACAACATGGTTTCCGTAATAAACGTTCATGTCTAACTAACTTATTAGACTTCTTTCACAATGTTTTTGACACGTACGATGAAAGCAGAGCAGTAGATATCATATATCTGGATTTTCAAAAGGCCTTTGATAAAGTTCCCCATCAACGATTGCTTAACAAACTAAAGACTCACGGTATCTCTGGTAGCATCTACAATTGGCTTCAGGACTGGCTCTCTGAACGTAAACAGAGAGTAGTCTTAAACGGTGTCTCCTCTCAATGGTTAAACGTAAAAAGTGGCGTACCACAGGGTTCAGTACTTGGCCCTATTTTGTTTCTGATATATGTTAATGACATAGATGATGGGATCTCATGCAAAATATCAAAATTCGCTGACGATACGAAAATTGCCAGTAAAGTAACTTCGACAAGTGACAGAGAAGTCTTACAATCAGACCTTGATCGACTAACGTCTTGGGCCAATAAATGGCAAATGAAATTTAACGTTGATAAATGTAAGGTACTACATATCGGAAGAAATAATGATCACGTTCAGTACCAAATGAATGGAAAACTACTTTCTGCAGTGAACAAGGAAAAAGATCTAGGAATCACAATATCAAACGATTTAAAACCCAGTCAGCATTGCTCAGAGGTAGTTAAAACCGCTAACAGATTGGTCGGCTTTATTGGGCGTACTTTCGAAAATAAATCAGAAAAAGTCATATTAAAACTGCATAATTCACTAGTACGACCTCATCTTGAATATTGCGTACAGTTCTGGTCCCCATATTATAGAAAGGACATTGACAAACTGGAAAGAGTCCAGCGTAGAATAACGAAAATGATTCCAAGGCTGAGAAATAAACCTTATGAAGAAAGACTTAAAGAATTAAACTTATTCAGCCTCGAAAAACGAAGGATGAGAGGAGATTTAATTGAAATGTTCAAGATAATTAAAGGATTTGATAATATCAATGCAGAAGATTACATTACTTTTGATCGATCAAATATAACAAGAAGACGTCATACCTTTAAGATTACTGGTAAAAGATTCACATCAAACGAAGCCAAACATTTCTTTTTCAATCGGATCGTTAACGTTTGGAACTCCCTGCCCGCCAATGTCGTCGACAGTAAAACAATTAATACATTCAAAAA
>JAXIVD010001507.1:7500-10000 GCA_036785275.1 Cancer borealis | reverse complement strand
ACATCTTTCCCCTCATCGAGTGTTTCAGTCAATATCACAATATCACAATTCGTATCTTGTTTTATGTGATTTTCAATTATCACCAGCCTGGAAGGTGATGTTTTCTCATCCTCAAACACCATGTGAAAGATTGAGCATCAAGAAAAATGCACTGTATACATATTACTAGACTATACCTATATAATAATAATGATACTAAAAAAAACAATAATAATAATAATGATAATATTAATAATAATAATCATAATAATCATAATAATAGAAAATTATGAGTTCTGTCTGAAACCACATAAAATGCAGATATTGTATGCAATACGTCCTGTTACATTAAAAATCGGATATAATATATTACAATCATACCGTCGATGAACTAAGAAAATTTAGAAACTATATTTGTCTTCCCTCACGCTGAAAGTTTACTCCACAGTACATTGGAGTTTGGTGTGCTGCCAACCGCTTCAAACGTATCCAATAGTTCAACAACTGCTCATAACAATGGTAACAGCAATGAAGGTTAGGGTTCTATGACTATTCGAAAACCAAAATTCAACTTCAAGCGATATTTCATCACTGCAACTTCGAATCATAACACACACAAACAGATTTCATTCCCCACTTCAAAAAATTTTCTTCATATTTTCAACCATATTCAGTGTTGATATCTGCATATGAAAATAAGAAGTCCTTTGATCCCATCACCTCCCACCATACTAGTGAGGCTGCATCTACAGAAGTACTACATACATGCTCATAGTAATACCGTGGCTCACGTCTCCTAGGGAAGCCTCACCTCTTGAAGGCCAGACCGCAAAGGAACCTGGATCCTCCTAAGGGATTATCAGGATCACCTACTGGCCTCGTAAGATTTATTTAGCGGAAGGAAGTCGGGAAGATTTCATGATTTCTGCTGAAGGAAGGAAGGAAAGAGTATGAAGGAATCAGGAACAAAGGATGAAAGAGATAGGTGTAGTAAGGATTAAGAAATTAACCGTGGATCGTATAGAAGGATACACTGCCTCCGAGAATACTTCATCCTATTGGTTTTATGCACAGAACAGAAGGTAAGACTTGGCCAGGCTAAGCGGCTTTCACTTCAACAATATGAATTAAAGAAAACAAAAATTGAAAACAAACCGGACTCTGTGTTGAATCAAGAATTCAAATTCAAATCTAAATCAAAAGTATGAGGAAATGTGAGGAAATTTATTTCACCCACAGCTTATGAGTGTGTAAGGTTGATGACTTGCCACTACCCACTAGATTCCAATGTTTACTTGAACGAATGGTTGCCGTGTGGACCAAGTCTAACAAACAACAACACTATATATACTGAGGTGAAGGCTACGATCACTTCATGAAAGCCTTAATGAACTAAAAATTGAAAAACATCAGAAACTAAAGTTTTCATCAGATTTCCTCACTATGCTTTTTTTATTATAAGGACAAGATATAGGAGACAATATATATATATATATATATATATATATATATATATATATATATATATATATATATATATATATATATATATATATGTATATATATATATATATATATATATATATATATATATATATATATATATATATATATATATATATCATTCCTGTCTTTTCATTCTCTAATTTTACGTAAGAAATATCGCCGCCCACTTACGGCAAGGCATGTATATAAATAGGATCCACAGGGATCCAGGTGACCATTTCAAGGTGAGCAGCCGGGAGAAAACAATGGTGTAGTTTAGCAGGAACACACATGCAGAAGTTGACATTCACCTTACGCCACACAGGAATCATGAGTGTGTAGTAGTATAGCATAGAAAAAAAAGGTTCATCTTACTAATAGCATCTCCTCACGGATCACCAAAATATTAACATAGGTGATAAAATATGTAATGTACAACACGTTTGTGGTGGTTTTATTGGGGGACGGCCTTAGTTTGGTCACAAAGTCTCTTTAAAAATCTGGTAGGTGCCCATACAGTCCATACAGATGTTAAGTTATGGTTAGGTTAAGGTTGTTAGGTTAGGTTACGTTTATGTTATGGTTAGGTTAAGTTAGGTTAAGTTCGGTTCAGTTAGGTCCGATTATTTACAATATATTTCCCAAAAGTTAGGGTTCTCAACCTGAGATTTTTTCTGGATTTGGGTAATAAAATGTAAAAATCTTGTATAACCGAACCTAAACCGAACCAAACCTAACCTAACCTAGCCATAACATAAACGTAACCTAATCTAACAACCTTAACCTAACCATAACTTAACATCTATGTGGACTTAAAATTTGAGGCACCTACCAGATTTTTAAAGAGCCTCTGTGGTCAACTAAGGCCGTCCCACATAATAAAATCACCACAAACGTGTTGTTCATTACATACCTCATCACCTATGTCAATATTATGGTGTTCAGTGAGGTGAGGCTATTAGTAAGATTTACCGTCAAACTTTCCCTCCTCTCAACACTAATCTGTTACCTGCCTACCTACCTTCCTTTGTCATTT